>CAMOHE010054406.1:1069-103988 GCA_946598075.1 Artocarpus hirsutus | reverse complement strand
AACGTTGTTTTTGTTGTTGAATCTTGTTCCCGAGCCTTCGATCTCTTAGCCCGAAGCTTGAAAACAAAATTTGTTTCAAAAATTTTAGAGAGAGAATGAGAGAGAGAGAGAGCAAACCGAGAGAAGGGAAGAGAAGAGAGAGAGAGTGAACGAGAGAAATGAAGAGAGAGAGAGAGAAAGTGAAATAAATAGAAGAAGAGAGAGAAAAGTAGTTGCACAAAGCTGTGAGCAACTACACACTGTTTTCAAATCAAATTGTTTTATTAAAACTTAAATTAACAATCAAAAACAATTTAGAACAATTAAAAATCATCAAAAAGTAATTAACACAAGGTTTCCACAAAGTAATCAAATTAAGTTTAAAACACTTATCATGGCACACTAATTCACCATTTAACATTCTAATTCTATTTAATTAACTTTGGGGTGTTATAAGTACATAGTATTCAGTACCATCGATGTTTATAACATTATCCCAACCCTAAAAAGAAAAAAAAGCGAAACAGAAAAAAAGACTATATTTGGGTGAGAATCAATTGATGGCTTTGCCCAAAATAGGTAACTAATTTATAAAATTGCTCCTTTGATTATAACCAACGCTTCATGAGTGATGCGTTCTCTTGTCACTGAGGTTTCTGTAACCTGAGTTACAAGATCTCCACGCTAAAAGAAAGGCATATTTCTATCAATTGCCTTACCCCCTTTTATTGGTATCCCGTTGGCTTACCCTGAAGGTCCGTCTTGTAATCTGTGTCTCGTTCTAATAGACTTCTCTTGCGCGTCTTGCCTTGAAAAAAGAAATCTAAATGAGTACGGTGAAGAGATCAAATACTCAATTTCAGTTGTTTTTTCTTATGATGTATCCAAGTCATTCTGCTTAACTACAATATTTAATATGTTCTATGGATAAAACCCATTTTGTAGAGAACAAATCCAAATTAAGGCCATAGTAAGACTCTTAAGAAGCACATAAACAGCTCAATTAACTTATAATCACACCAAACAAAGATACATTGTTAATGATCGTTCTCAGTTTAGAAGAGACAGACAAATAATTAATAGCAACTGAAAATTTAAATATAGCGGCCAAGATTTTCCAAGCAAATAACTAGAATCTTGTTATAATTAAATAACCATAATATTAATCGCTAAGATCATAAGGCACTCTAACAAACACCGTTGGTCTTCTTCCTGTCCAAGACAAACTTCCTCCAAATTGTGGTGATCTCCCTTTGGGTCTCCAACGCAGTCTTCTTGACCACCTTGGTCCCATTCTTCTCAATCTCCTTGTGATCAACGGAAACCGAAACGCTGGCGGTGAACTTGGAGGGGAGCGCGTCGAGCTCATGAAGGACTTTCTGAATGTCGATCACGAGGCGCTCGGCTAGGGTTCGGGAGAAGTCCTCGCGGATCACGACGCGCAGCACCGTGATGTGCTGCGCATCGGGGGGCATGGTGTAGGCAGGCACGATCCACCCGAAGCGACGCAGCATCTCCGAGACCTCGAATTCGTTGTGGCTGCGGTTGTCCTTGAGGGAGAAGGCAACCAATGGCACCCCATCGTCCTTTGAGACAATGTTGAAACGACCTGTCTTCTCCAATCCTTCTTTAAGCACTATCATGTTTTCCCTACAATTTTCCATCACATTCCTGTATCCCTGCAGGTACAAATTACACGTGCACAAAAGATATATATATATATTTTCCTGTTATGTGAACTCCAAATAAAATTTCTATTTATAATTCTTTTTCCCCTTCAGTTTGAACATACCTCATGACCCAAGCGAATCAGTTGGTAGTATTGAGCAATAACTTGGCTAGAACCTGCAATTATCATCAAAGACATGTGCACATATTTATTGAGTTAATAAGACAAATGACTCAATTATATTTGTTAAATCAAAATGAGATATTTAGGAAAAATGCTCCTGAAAAACTTAGTAGATTAAATTTTGTCACATCCCAAAAAGTCTTACATTTACTACTATTTTGTTTAAACAAAATTACTTTGTCAGACAATTATACCCTCTTGATCAACAACATTTTATTAAAAAAAATCATAGAGCTTAATTGAGATGAACCATAGAGCTTCATGATATATTTTGTATTCACAACATATTGTGTGACGTGGATATGGCATTTTCTATAAATAATTTATCAATTCAAGCTTAGAACTTTCGGCATTCTTGTAAGGACCCCAGTTAAAATATGACTTTAATTTATATGATGTTCCAAAATGATATCATTAAAATAATCACTATGTAATTATATTGTATAAAATATAATATCATTAAAATAATTATTATATAATTAAGAACATTTTTAAGATATTTTAAATATTAGGTTGAATTTAAATTTTATAACAATAATTTGGTCATGTATTGTAATTTTTTTCTATTTGTTAACACCAGTTCATCATTGTAGTGTCAAATTAATGTATCAATATATTTTAAACTTTGTCATGTGAATATAAAAATTTTTTGTAATGTAATATTATAATTAGTGTTCAATTTGACGCCAAATATATAATATGTCAAATTTTAACATTTCAAAGTTAATTAATTAATAGTGCAAGTGATATTGGAGTGACTTGGATACCCTACTCCTTTTTGTGTATCCTTCTCAGTTTTCCAAATTAAGTTTGAACACTTCATTAAAAAATATCAACTCATATTGATATTCAAAAATAATTGGAGAGACAATGAAGGGGATGGAAAAAAGGGGACATTCTTTGTCAAAATATAATAAGATTAGTTTACTCTTTATGATCTTTAATCTGTAATTTTTATTTAAAAAAATGAATAGTTTAAATGTAGAAAACATCTAGAGTATACATATATACGGACCTTTAGAGAAGTTGAGAGTGAAAGTTGGTTGATCCGCTCCGAGGTAGTTGATGTGGAAGATGAGCTCTTCAGGCAAGTCTTCTTTGCTTCTCCAAATGACCCACCCGATTCCGGCGTAAACTAGGCCGTACTTGTGGCCGCTAACGTTGATACTCTTCACCAGCGGTAGCCGGAAATCCCACTCGAGTTCCGGGTACAGAAATGGTGCAATGAACCCACCACTTGCTGCATCCACATGAATGGGAGTATCCCATCTGCCAGACAAGAAATTTGATTAATTATCATTTAACTACGATAAATCGTATTTGTTAGAATATAAAATTATTGTTGAGTTACCTCCTAATAACTCAAGTTTTAAAATAACCAGTAAATTAACATGGTATCAGACTAGGTTTAGTTTATTATTTAATATTTATACGTTGGGCTTTGTAATCAATGTTTAACCATACAATTGTCTATTGTCAGTGTTATATGTAAGAGTGTTAGAATTTAAAACTATTGTTGCCTTACACGGATTTTATATGACGGATATTGTAGATGTAATTGAGACAGTATGCAATTATTTAACAAATATATGCCTATTTATACACATACCCAGTTTCTTTGTTCTTCTTAATGAGGAGATCATTTAGGAGCTTAACATCTTCAAATTCTCCATTGAGAGTGGAGCCCAAAATAGCGGCAACACAGATAGTGTTCTCATCAACCATCTCCACTGCTTTCTCAGGGTCCATCACATAATATCCTTCCCTTAGCTTCACCTCCTTCAACTCCACCTCAAAGTACCTCGCAAATTTCTCCCAGCATACCTTCAATATTCCATCTTAATCGTCTCAATATAAAAACGTACATGTAATTCAACTGAAGCATGCACTTTGATTAATTTTTCGAATTTTAAGAAGCAATAATACATTCGATATCATCATACATATGTGCAGTTCTTAATATGTTACTATTGTTTTTGTTGTTTCATTATCAGTAATTATTGACAAATGCTTGGGACACCGGTGATGTTAAGTACCACAATTTATAAAAGTTGGGTCTTATATGTGGGTCCTATATTATAAGACCCACTATATATTAATGTGTGGTGTTTAGTGTTTAGAGTACTCTATAATGTTGTCGGCACCCTATTCAACTTGGTGGGGTTAAGTCTTAGATGTCTTATAAAAAAAGAAAAAACCATTTTCATCCTTATGGAGTTAAAACCCCACTACTCACAAAACAGTAGGCCTTACTCTAGTATACAGTATACTTTTTAAACTAGATCTTATTATTTTGTTAGTAACATGGATATAACTCTAATAGGGTTGATTAGGATTACTCTAAAAAATAGGTTCATCTGGCCTAACAGGACCCATTTTCTTGGCAGGGCAATATTTGCAAGGGAAATGATTTTGGGCTCCGTATCGCACTAACTCCGCATGCATCTATAGCATGTGGGTCTCACTAATGGGACTCAACTCCTCTCTATATTTGGAGATGTTGCGGAGCCCCAAAACCCGAACCCATAACACTGTCCTATTTGTAAGCTATAATTTTTAATAGAACGGTGCTATGGGGCTCCAGTTAGAGAGGAGTTGGGTCCTACAATATATGTATGCAGAGTTAGTCTAATACAGAGCCTAAAATCATTTCCCTTTTAATATCATATGAGCTAATCTTTAGCTAATTTTTTCACATAAATAAGCTAAAGCCTATGAAAACTGACTTATTATGGGTGGCCAATTGGCTATGAAAAAATGAAGGCATATATCGTTAGATGTAGGGCCAAATATAATAACACACAAAGGGGTGAATGCTAATGATCACATACCTGGACATTGGCTCCAGTAACAATGTTGGGTTTGTCATATGGCTTGCCTTCCGCCTTGCGTTTGTTTTGCCACCTCCTCTTGAAGGCCAAACCAGCCAACATTATGGCCTCCGAAGACCCGACCGTCCCAACGCCCACTGCAGCCTCCGACTCCCCAAGTGGCGCGTTGAACAAATGTGCTATCATGTTCACGCACCGATTCTGTCACCATCAATGCCGGAGTCAAAAACTTTTTTCAGTGCAGACACTATATAGAAAATACAAGAATTTCTTATTGGCAGACAGTAAAATAACCAAAATATTACAGAAAGAAAAAAAATATATCAAAATTAGAATTTAAAATTTTAATTGAGATGCATGTCCCTACTCAACAACTCCGCCCTAATTATCATTACATTACAAGAGAATCAGAATCAGAACTTAATATTTAAAATTCTTAGTGACTTTTCAAATTATATCTAAATATGCCCAGTCACTTTAACAAACGGTTCTTCATCTTCATCTTTTAGTTTTACTTTGCTTGCTCCTCATGTCCATGATATTGCTTTATAACTATTATATATCCTATACTTAATTACGGCTTTTGTGTGTGAGTCATGTGAGCGTGACAAAAGGACAATAAGAAACGTCGCAAAGGTTGTTTATATGCATAATGCACGCAATTAATATAATAGAGATTATTTGTTAGTTACGTTAAATTATCACCACTGAAGTTAAACCTTTTTTCTTTGTAGCCAATATATGTAGTAAGTGGAATCATCTATGGTAATGAACTTTTCCTATACATTTTCATTACCCAAAAAAAAAAATGGTTTAACTTCTCTATGTGTTTGTCTCTGTTTTATATACGTGCCCTTGAAATTTGAAAAATTCCCAAACCAAATTGTCAGTCATTTCCAAGGAATAGCTAGTGATGATATACATGATTCATATATATATATATATATACTATCACGATATGTATATGTCAAATCATGTTTAACATTCATCAATGATTTTGTTTTTTTTTCGCAGTTTACCATTTTATTTACCTTATCACATTCACATGTGTAGTTTCTTTTGTTCTATGTTGTAGCGCAAGTGGTCTGAAAATGCTGTCCGTCACCTTGGGAGGCTATCAGGACCATAATTTCATTGTGGGGGGCCATTATTAATTTGTCGTGTTAAAGAAATTTTCATTAAACAAAACAGAAAACAAAAAACAAAAAAAACTGGACGACAACCACCCGATGGTCCCATAAAAACGTACATTGGCTTGTTAAAAAAAAAACAAAAAAAAAGTGTTGACGGCTTTCAGTAATAGGCCCCGCAGTTACCGACATATACAGTCAGCCTTACTAAACCCCTACTCCTGTTTGACATAACGATAAAAACTACTATTTCATTACAAATTTTATTATGAACAATATAAAGCTTTTATATGTTATAATAACAATAAAAAAAATTTACTACAATATAAAGCTCTCATATGCTACAATAAAAGTGGTTCTAATTATTGATTCCCACCACCCTTCCAAACACTCTACAAAAGTTTTAAATTTATTGTTTTTTTTTTGGGAAACACTAGTAATGTCAATCAATATTTTAGAACATTTATTCTTTTTTCCCAAGGGAATATTAAACAACCATTAAAAAAAATTCGAGTTCTAACATCATTATACGTGCTAGGATAAACCAGTATATATGCATATGAGCCTCCCCCACTTGGGTACTTTCCTACTGGTCACCTTAGTTTTTCTAAGATAGTATTAATTTAATGTCTAAACAATATATGTTACGTTTCGCTGAAATATGTACTTTTTCATTTCGTTGGCTGAAAACTTTATGTCGACTTTTAATACAATGCCCTCAAGCCATGTGGAGGGGTCACGCTTCTATCAATAAATTTTAGTTAGTTTAGTCACGAATTTCTCATATCATATACATATATATATGTATATATACACTGCTATATATATATATATATATATCATTTAATAAAAGAAGGAACTAATCACGGCAATAATGGTCGCAACTAAAACGCAGCCAGAAAATGACGACCAAGTCGTCCATTATCTTTTTCTTTTTCCGTTGTTTCTGGCAATAATTTCTACGACTTTTTCAATATGTTGGCCATGTTAAACCAAAGTCCATCCCTAGAATTGTTAGCCCCAGAAAAAATCCAACCCTAAGATTTTTGAAAAGCAAAAAACAGTTATTTGAGTAACGACGTTTCACAAAATCAATTCTAAACAAAATTGTTAGTTGCTAATATATAATATAAAACTCTCATATATGTTATAGTAATAAAAAAATTAAAATATAAAATTCTTATATGTTATAATTTTTAGTTTAAAAGTATCATAATCTTTTGTGTTAAGTTTATACTATTTATTATCATGGATCCGATAACATTTTGCTTGCAGACTTGCTAATAATGAAAGATATGTTATCTTCAGGTTGTCATCCTAGAAAAAGAAAATATCAAAATTGTTATTAAAAAAGAAAACAAAAGAAGAAGTCACTTTATTTTAGGTTAGGTAATTATTGACTGGTTTCTCTCTCCAAACCATCAACCAAATTAAATTGTGATCGTGCCTGCAGCTTCTCACTTTGACTTTGTAATTTCCGAGTGATATATGCGTGTGTGTGAGTCAATAATATAATGTTATATATTGGGGCTAGGTCATTAAAACTGCCTCTATATATATAAAAAGCTATTGGTTGTATGAAAAATATCTTCTATCCATTATTTATATTATCTAATAAATAGCCTACAACAATTTGGGTGTTTGTCTGCCCACTTGATCAATAGGCCGTAAATTGATCACAATAACCGAATGGATACCGGTTGCAGATTTATTTGTCAAATATCTCGTGTGTGTTTATTTATATATCCAATCAAAGTCTAAAAAACTAAAGGTAAATGATAACTTTTTTTTAGGGGAGATAACTAAATATAATGTCACGGTTGTAATTGATTGTATTTATTTGAAAAAAACCTTATACACATGCGCGCACATATATATATATATATATATATATATCCAACCAAAGTCTAAAAAACTAAAAATAAATGATAACAAAAGTTGTATTATTGGAAATGACGAGATTCAGAAATTATAAGGCTAGAAATTTTCCACTAAAAATAAAGTAATTAATTTTTTTTAACTGAGTTTATATTCTATTCATATGGCATTTGGACAGATAATTCTGGAAGAAGATTTAGATTTACGTTCGTCTTCGTATAAAAAAAAAGGAATTGACTAACTCATCTCCTAAAAAAATCTTAACAACAAATAAAAGCAGAAATTTTCTTTTGGGGGGCCAAATTCATGCACCAAAAATTCGGAGGAAAATTAATATTAAAATAAGTTACCCTTGTCTTCCTATTTTTCTCCAAGTGGCAGCAGGATATAAACCAACGTCTAGCAAATTCATTTAACATGTTTTTTTTAAAAAAAAAAATTTATTTCAACTGCTTAAGGTAAATATATGAAAACATATTAAAGTTTATAACGTAAAGTCCGTCGTGACATCGATAAAATATGATAAATTAAATTAATATAAAGGAATACCCCAACATCTATAGCCAAAAAAAAATAATAAATAAAAAACCAAAACGCGTCAAGAGGGCATCTAGTTCTGCAAGAATATTCCTAATTATTATGTATAATTTACCGGAGAAATTACATAAAAGTGATTTTGACCCTTCAACCAATGGAACTTTCTTACGTCCTAGATTACCGCTACTAATAAAAATATTAAAACAATTTTGCATCCTCTAAATATCTCCGAGTAAAAAATTAATTAATTAATTAATTAATTAATTTTCTGATGGAACTTAAAAAAATTTAATCAGGTATTAGGAACACATAGCCATTCTAATAATTACTATTAGAGAGACGACTCTATCATGTAACAATATTATTTAAAAAAAAAATAGTATGAACGCATGATCACCTGGAGCTCAGTGGTAACAGGGTACTCATCCATGTCAACGTAGTTCTTGTTGATGGCGGCCATGATGAGCTTATCGCACTCCGGCTCCATCCACGTCGTCACGAACGACGCAAGGTTTAGCCTCGGATTCCCGTCCAACATCAGCTCGTCGTTGATGATCTGGAACGCCGCCTCCTTTGGGATCGAGTTCTCCGGCATTTTAAACCTAATTATTTTTTTTTAATTCATGGTTAATTTCACTAACTACAATTAAAGGAGAATTTTACATGTTGTCATCAATAGAATGAAATGCTTGATTAATTAGAAAGATCTTTTCCTTTTTGTTTTTTTTACAATTAATTTCCTATGTACTAATAAAAACAACATAACATCGTGATGAAATTAAAGAAAAAGTGATCATCAGTCATCACCTGGGAAGGGAGGTCCGGACATAGCGAGAGGCGAAGGTAGAGTGTATTGAGACATCGGTCTGGGAAGCTGTCTTTGACAAAACCATATCTGCCGATCAAGACTACTTTTAGAGAGAGAAAGAGATCTGCAGAGACGAAAGAGATCAAAAGATAAAGGACTGTTCTTTTGGGTGTTGTATGGGAGTGAGAGGAGGCGGATCTGGTGCTATATTTATACCCGTATAACTATGTAAATGGGGACGGTGGGCTTTTTTTTTTTTAACAAATTAATTTAGGTAATTTTTTTATTATTTTTTGCACTTGAAAATTTTGGACCACAAGGTAATTAAAAAAATGGAAACGACTAACCGAGGACAGTCGAATCTTCTTTACAAGTTTCTCGTTAATTATATAAAGTGCTTAGTGCTCCAGCAATGTTAACACATGTACACATTTATATAGATATATATATATATATAGAGAGAGAGAGAGAGAGAGAGAGGAAAGAAGTGCCCACAACTTGCTTTGGTTTCCGAAGGTTCCACTTTCCTCATATTTAATTTTGTATGGTGAATAATTTTACCCAAATGTCAAGGATCCACATTGCATTTAACACAAAAGTCCAAAATTGCACATGGCAAAATTCAAAAAATATCTCCTCAATTTTAATTAAAAACAAAATTTATTTTTGAGTTTTAAAAATTCAAAAAATTCCCCATATTTTTCAAAACATCCTAAAAGCATCCCCTATTTTAGCTTTATTGGGTTATTTTTTTCAAAATGGTCAAACTGTCCCAAAGATGCATATGCAATCCACAATTTGTCAAAAATGAAAATATCTATATCAGTATATATCAGTGCCCTAGTTTTACGAAATATAAATTTTTTGAGAAACTTTATAAATATTAGATAGAAATCTCAATTTTAAGAGAAAGTTCCATGGGACTCAAACACGATTAAAATCCTATCTTGATTGACACAAGCATATTATTTAAATAAGGCTATT
Source organism: Artocarpus hirsutus (assembly GCA_946598075.1). Lineage (NCBI taxonomy): Eukaryota > Viridiplantae > Streptophyta > Magnoliopsida > Rosales > Moraceae > Artocarpus > Artocarpus hirsutus. Next base: position 93,989 of record CAMOHE010054406.1, on the reverse strand, counting down.
GCAGATGGTATTGGAGTTATTCCCGAGAAGAAAATATGGCCAAAGAGACTGTTGGGAACTAAAAGGTAGAGTGTGTATGACAATTAGCAATCCCTTCAGGTAAAAAGGCCAAGAAAAAAGCATGCTATGTAGTCTCATATAGCACGAGGAAAATTGTAATCAATGGTTTGTAAACATAGACACTAAGAGCAAAACCATATCGTCTTAAGCTCGAAACCTACAATATTATACCAAATGCAAATTATTTTGTTCGTTAACCATCTCAAGTATCACATTTTTTTTAATCTCAAAGTTTGCTCATAATATAAGATTATTTTCATATGTCCCGCGACTTACAGATCTCTTTTCAAAAATACCCTTTAATTGTTCAAAATTGCCAAATGCCCCTTTCCGACATATCCGTCTATATTAGTAACGGATTTAGTGGACATTGAAAATCGGTCTGTAATTCGGAGGAGATTTATAAATTTGCTTGCTATTTATTGGACAGTCAACCATATTCTTTTAGGAGTATGACTTCTAGTGGAAAATTTAACGAGTCAAAAGATGTAAGCTAAAAACTATTAACTAGAACACGAACTACTCTGTCTGGAATAATGATGCCAAACCAAAAAAAAAGGTGTCTTTGGCGTTGCAGGCACGCCATGGAAGACTTGATTGATGACCCCCGTTCTTTGAGTAAGAAAAAAATAAAAAAATAATAAAAAAAAATCGGTGTCGTTGTGAGAGGCAGGGTTGCTACCCCACAAAAAAAGTACTTACCTATGGCAGAGTTTTGAACTAGAGTCAATGTTTCAAAAAACTAGTCTATTGGATTTGCAAAACAATGGGTAATATTTGGGATTTACATTCGTAGATGGACAACACTGGTTGAAATGGATCACATAATAATTATTTGCTCATTATTTATGCAATGGATAATTAATAACTAATTAGCCCTACCTTTCATTTTCCCTTGCCTTAAAACTAAAAAGATTTGCTGAAGTACAGTTTTTAGTTCCTTACTGTCCACTAATTAACGATTGCATCTTCACAAAATGCAATGGAATTTAGGATATTTAAGAGAAGAGTTTTAACTTTAAAGTTTGAACGATATATTATAACATTTAAAAGTTTTATGCCGTTCCATGTAAGAGTTTTACATTATTTATGGTTTAAACTCTCCCAACACTCTGTAATTGTTTTTGTTTTTTTTGTTCTCCTTTCATTCTTCCACTACAAAAGAGAAGTACTGAACGTGAACATAGTCTATATCAGGCACCATTCTCCTGTAACCGACATAAAATCAAATTATTTTCAATTGGCCGATTAGAAAATTTATTAAATGAATTTGTTCATTACAAGTTCACGAATCAAAAGAAAAGATACAAGTGGATTGTCTTCTTTCAAGTAATAATTGAAGGGGAACTCAATATCCCAATAGGAGTTAGAAGAGAAGCCAAATTAATATTCAAAAGTAGAAATAATTTTTTAGGAAAAAAGGAAGAGAATAAGAGCTATATAGATAACACAAGGGTTATAACTTAATAAATGTGGAACTACATAAAAACCAAATTGATTATTCAAAAATAGGAATTTTTTTTTTTTAAGGAAAAAACGAAGAGAATAAAAGTTATGTAGATAAGACAATTGCTACAAGTGTGGGACATATGTATTTCGTCAGAAAAGAAAACGACACAAAACATGTATTCCAGATCGACAGACAGACAAGGGCATCTTCAATACGTTCAACTTTTAAAACATTATTTTGTAGATGTGATGACTATATATATATATATATATATATATATATATATATGTGAGTGTATTCATATTCGACAATTTGGGCACGTTTTAGGCGGAATAAAAAAATAAAAAAAAGCAGAGAACGAGAGAAGATAAGAGGTTAAAAGATCTTTTTTTTTTTTTTTTGGGTCACAAGCGATAATGAGTGATGACCCCACGACCAGCTCATATTGTTAAATTTAGAAATTCTTTTTTATTTATTATTATTTTTTAATTTCAAGCATTGCCCTTGAGGGTTTTGTTGAAGGCAAATAGACCATGCACATATAATAAAACCAATAAATAAAAATCTACCGATTCAGAAATCGTTGTGAAAAATATTAATTAACAATAGTACTCCAAATTCAAATAAAATCTATAGTTTGTATACTGTCATAAAAAGAAATCAATTCTAATATGACATATGGGACAAATTCATCTTTCATCACACTAAAATAAACTACGGATGGATGAACTATTGATTGTAGATCTATTATGGTAACATATTATAGCTCAAAATTTTCCATTTTTCTATTTTTCTAGAACCATTCTACAAAATTTCTTAATAAACTGCCGCAGTTTAGACGTACACATATATTAATTTATTTCTATAATCCATTTTCTACAGAAATAGCAGTGACATACTTCAAAGAAACATGAGTAGTAGCCTGGAATTTTCGAGCATTTATGCAGAGAAATCCTTGTTGCTTGGACTATAAATACATCATTATTAAAAGTTAGAGAATGAAGTACAAATCAATATACATTTTAAGGGATCCAATTAAAGGAAAAAAATAATATTTACCATTGTTGATCATGTGATTGCTTTGACCGCGTTTAGTTTATAGGTTTGAACTATATTTTAAAAAAAATTATTATAGTGTTTCTCTCATAAAATTTTAAATTTCAACTCAAAAACTTTTATTTCAAACCTACGACAGCTTCATTTGTTTAAGTAATTAATATATTAGTTACATCATGGTGGATATTTCGGTATTTAATTACTTTGTACAATGTTTCCTCCCCAAATGATAATGAGTACAAGCGTTTTTCAAGTAACACCTAATGTTACTTACAATTTTTCCAATAAATGCATCTTGAGAATGCTCAATTTCTCCACTTGCGTATTTCAATATGGTGAGGGAGATGAAGACAGCATAAAACAGGTAAATATGTTTAAGAGACACGTTTTCTTACTCTAATAAGATTCAAAAACCTCGATATTTTCCTATTAAAAAAACCTCGATATTTAAAGGATTTACTAAATAATTTAAAAATCGTTAATTTAAGTGTTTTTTTTTTTTACATCATCCATCAGATCCCTTGAACTAGGCTCACATTTAAAATAAATAAATAAAGGATCATGGCTATTATAAGCTTGTCTGAGCTATAAACCTCAACTTTGAGGCATCTTATCTATATATTAATATTCAATAAAGCAAATGCATTTATATACATATATGTTGAGCAGTGAGGAAGATATTACAAAATTTTCCACTATCTCAACTTAATTTTAATTATTCAAAGGTTTCTTTTTCAGCTTATGCTTGATATTATTACTTACTTAAATTTTGTGGATTTTTCAACATGAGATAGAGATATGCATGTAATACATCACATGCACACACACACACATATAAATTATATACATAGATAGAACTTTTCCTTTTACAGCGCTGTTAAAGATGCGCAACGTTATCCTTAAAAAAAGATTTTTTTTTTAAGGTATGCACAGTTTGGTCTAGTCTCAAACCGCCATGTTTCTCAGATATGACCATATTAATAATTTGAATTATATGTATTATATATTATACGAGCCAAATCGAATATTTCCGTATAAGGAGACCTCCGGGTTGTTAAGAACGGTTTGTTCTAGTTCAAACTACAAGTTGAGTCTTCCAATTAATCTTTTAAAAAAAAATTTTGGTGTTTTTGTGACATTATTATTTTTATTATTATTCTGGCGATTCTTAAGTATTTAAAGTTTAAAGGTTGGAAACTTGAAAAAAAAAAAGAATGTAATTTTTATATATAAATATCATATATTTTTATAACATATATTACATATAAAATTCATACGGTCCGATATGGTTTTTAGGATGTCTAAATTTGACAAATTGGACAGGACCATTTTTCGAACGTTATGATTATGGTGTAGAACTGGACCTATAGTCTAAAAATCGTTGGATTAATGCGATGGTTTATGATCTTCTCTGCAAGACTAAATTTTTTTAATTATTTGTAAATGAACCTCTAAAAGGGAGGGAAATAATACGAAGTCGACTAAAATTTTGGACAGAGATTAATCCCAAATGCGTTAATTGAAACCTCAGCAACTAGCCTTGAGGAGAGAATCTCATTTCCTTCTGGTTTTGGGTTGATCAATAATAGGATATTTGGCAAATAAGTTCAAAAACTTAGCATTTGAGAGTTTTACACTGTAGTATATTTTTACGTAACAGTATAACATTTGACTTCTTGAAATTTTTACAGATCTGGATTAAAAAAAATGGTAAATATGTTGTCAAGATCCCTCAGTCAAAAAAAAAAAAAAAGGACAATTCATTAACGTATTAAACCCCAATTTCTCAGCTAATGGTTTTGTGGAATTTGAATTGATTTTTCTTCTGTTGATTTCTGTATTGTTCTCGTTGTGATTTCATGTTTACATCCCTACGCCGTGGTTTTAAATTTATTCTTGTTTTCTTCTAAGATTTTCGATAAGTTAATAAGATCTTCAAATTTCCAAAAGCACGAGGAAAAAAAGTATAGTTAAAATAAACAAATAAATAAAGGTTCTTCTAGCTCTCTTTTGCCCGTCTTGTCCATTCAATTTTTGATTACGTTGACGTCGTTTTTCAATTCCATGTCTTAGCGCAACTTCTGGCCTCCACATTTTTCTCTTTTTAGGACAATCTTTTCAAGTTTTAATATAGGGGTCAAGCCTTATGTGCCACTTTTGCACTTTGACTTGTCATTGCCTCCACTTGTCATTGCCTCCACAAGAAAAACATGGAGGCTACTTGGACGTCTCTTCTGTTGCAAGCACCTTCTTAATGCAAGCCATATTTTTTCGTATGTTTTAATGGTGCAATTTTTTTTTTTTTTACTTGGAATATTGAATAATCTGACTACTACAATAGACAGAAGTATGAATCATGATCTGATATTATTCTCCTTCAGGTATGATTTCAAAGATTACAATGAACTTTGTTTCAGAACGTTTGGAGACCGGATTAAAAATTGGATCACCATAAAGAAGCCTAAAGTTTCTGCATTATTACGAGACACAAATTCAAGACGATAGAAAAAATGAGATGTAAAACTAAGTCCACCTTTAATAGCTTTTTTCCTCCGCTTTCGAATACAATCAACAGAAGTAAGTTGAGTTTAGTTGCGGATAAAAGTGACTCGAAAGAGACAAGAAGTTTTGATGCAATAGAAAATATAATAATAACCAAATCATTTGTTAATTCAGGTTCAAATCTAGCTCCATTTAGAGTTAGATTAACACTTCACTATCCAAAGACAACAATGAGGTATTGTCTAAGATTGTTGATTTTCCTCCGTCTCTCTTTTCATTTCACAAAAATTAATCAAGAGAGTAATTTAAAGTCTTATCAATTATATTTCTAGAACTGGGAAATTAGAGGTAAAGTACTAGACATACGAATACATATATTTATTTAGTACTACACCCTGATCGTGAAATATTGAATGCTTGTTAAACCCTATAAATGTGAATTGCATGAAAGTAGGATACTCCAAATTCGGGAGTCCAAGAGATTTTGTATCCTTTGGCGTTTTCTCAAAATTGTTACAGAGGCCTCTCTGAGATAAACAGCCTTTTCTATGCAATTCCAAATGTGAAGAAAGTTTTTGTATCCTATTATTTCTATAAATCTATTTTCTACAGAAATAGCAGCTGCATACTTTAAAGAAACATGAGTAATAGTCTGGAATTTTCAAGCATTTAGATGGAGGAGCAGGATCATTTAAGAGGATGCAGAGAAACAGTTGTTGCTTGAACTAGAAAATACCATTAAAGGTTAGAGAATGACGTGCAAATTAATTTACCTTTTAAGAGATTAATTAAAGAAAAAAATTTTTATTACTGTTCTTATTTATATGAGTATATTCGTTACATAATAGTAATTTTACTTTTAACATGCGACAATTAAGTATTCTATTACCACATGTATAATGTTTCATCCCCAATATATATTGATAATGAATGCAAGCATTATGTGTGTGTATGTGTGCATATATATATATATATATATATAGAATTTATACCTAATGTTACTTACAATTTTTCCAATAAATGCATCTTGAGAATGCTTAATTTCTCCCACTTGCATATTTCAGAATGCTGAGGAAGATGAAAACAGCATAAAACAAGTAAATACGTTCAAGAGTTCTAGCCATGTTTCTTACTCTAATAGAATTCAAAAACCTCGATATTTAAAAAGGTTTACAGCAAAGTTTTAAAAGCGTTAATATTTTTTTGACATCCTCCATTGGATATTTCAAATAAATAAATAATGGGTCATGGCTATAACAAGCTTGTCTGAGCTGTATCTCTTTGAAACCTAACTTCACGATATCTTATGTATATACATAAATACTCAATACGGCAAAATACCTTTATTTTGTTTTGAGCCGTGAGAAAGATATTATAAAGTTTTCTATTTTCTAAATATACCAACCTTTAACTATTGTAAAGTTTTCTTTAATTCCAGCTTATGCTTGACATTATTAATTTAAATTTCGTAGATTTTTCAACATGAGATAGATATATGCATGTAATACATGACACACATATATGTATTAATTTTAGGATGTATGTATACATATAAACTTTTTATTTTAAAGCTATCTAAAAGACGCTATGCGTTATCGCTTCAGGAAAAAAATAAATTAAAAACATTGCATGCATTTTTTTAGGGCGTGTGTACGGCCCTGGTCTGGTCTCAGACCGCCGTGTTTGATCGGATTGGACAGTTTTGTATAAGGAGATCCTGGGGTAGAATTGTTTGAAAACCACGGCATATATGTTACATTTACTGTATTTGTAAACACAGTTGGAGCTACAAAATATAGTTTTAACTAACTTTGTTATAGTATTTTCTCTCATAAAATTTAAACTGCTACAGTATTTTTAGTTTAGACTTTCAGCTTCAACTCATTTTCTAAATTACCTATAAGTCAGTTTTTATTCGTTTGACGATTTTGAAACTACTCTTCTATGTTGTCATTCTCTCAACATTGTCGTTTTCAGCTTAGGGAGGTTTAAATGTTGATGAAGTTTTAAGGATTTTTATTGTCGTTTCTACTGTTGTGCTGGTTCTGATTTTGATGTTATTGGTTTTTAAATTTATAAATGTAGTATTCTTATCAGATTTTCAGTAGATCATCAATTTCTTTCAAAGCAAGAGAGAAAAGTTTTTTTAGCTCTCTTTTGCCGATGGACTATATATCTTCCCAATTTTGTACCCGAATTATATAGGGAGATTTTCATAATTGCCGTCTTTAAAGATTTATTTTTTTTAAATGTCACACATGTTTATTTATGGCACAACTTAACATGAAATATAAATGATAATATGACAGAACTTTTTTTAAGTGTGGCATGAATAAACACAACTTTTAAAAATGTGACATAACATGTAATTTTCTCATTATTATATAACACATGACCTTTAGGTTAGTTTATGTTAAATCAAACATAGGATAACTTAATTGTTACTCTTTCTTTTGTTCTTATTTTGATGAAAGGCGAACATAATACTTGATTGCTAATTAAAAAAAGAAGTGTGAATTCAGAGAAAAAAAAAATTGTGAATGGAATTTTGATCTGCATTTAGGTTTGTGGAATTGTTAGTCCATGGAAACTACCCAAAAAGTGTGAGGGACCTGGTGAAGCAAAGACTATCTAGAATCTCTGAAGAGCAGAAAAGGAAGCTCAGAGGAAGTTGTGATTTCTTTGGGTTGAATTACTATACATCAGCATTTGCTCAAAATGGAACGCAATCTGGGGCTCAAGTCTTGCACCGTGATCGGGAAGTTGGTAAAAGTCAAAATATCGTATCTCACCATCTTGACAAGCCTGATTAGATCCTTAAGAAAATTGCAACATAACACTAGACCATTCTAGACCATTTTCAATCTTCGTTTTCCAATGCTTTGACTGTTGCAGGGAAAGATGGAAAGCTTCTAGGTCCCTCGTAAGAACATCCTGAACCCCAAATACTCGTTAGACTTTTGTCTATGTAGTTATAGTCATTAGATGCTAAGAAAAGAGGTTACAACTTGAGGTATAATGTTGTATCTACTACCACTGGTGGTGGCAACATAACGGCAAAACGATGACCTATTAAGACTCTCACTCCTATCAATCAGGGCCTTGCTAGTGGGTGACAGTATGAGCTAGATTTTCTCACCGTTCTACTTATAGTCTTAGTAGATCTTAAGGCGTTAGGTTGGGAGTGTAAAGACACCACTGATACCTTTTTTCACAAATTTAAAAATAAAAAAAAAAAAAAAAAAAAAAAAAAAAAAAAGCCCTAGACAGCTGCAGAAACTGCCGGAGCATATGAAGAAAAAATATAGAAATCCTAGTACATGTAAAACCCTGCATCACAACCTGAATGATAGTACGAGGCCAGAAATGAGAAAAGCGGACTTGATCTTGAAGCCTTGAAGGATCCATATCGAGTCACATTTGCATTACGTCCAGCCATAAAGTCAGTCAGGATAAATCAGAATTTTAGCAACATAATCAATAATCAAGGATGTTTCATTTATTTGATTCAGGATTCCGTTGTATGGTTAAAAAACAAAAAACAAAAAACAACAACAACAACAACAAAACACTCTGCTAACATTATACAGTTTTAAATCGTTTTGTGATTGCCATTTAGGTCAAAGGGTACTTTTACTGGGCAGCATTCGACGATTTTGAATTGGGCTTGGGCTGCAAGTTTAGATTTGGGCTGTACGAAAGCTCGTTTTAAGAGTTTGAAAGACAGCAGTTTTTCTCCTACAAAAATTTGAATTGAATTTTCTGTCCAAACCTTTTTTTTTTTAATTGGATTTTCTGTTCAAACCATGAAGCAAACGACCAAAATTCTGTAAAATGGCTCTACAATCTATTAAAACGGCTACAATGCAACGTCCTTACAGTCCCTTTTACAATATGAAAATTTTAACTCTACTGCAAATGTATACTGCAAAGATGATTCGAAGCGCATTCCAAGCGGCTGCTAGAATACTATTAAAATTCATGTAAAGAGTTCCATTTTAGCAGTGTGATGTTTAAGTGAGTTATCTATCTATCTAGTTTTTTTCTATAATACTCTTGCTCTTCTCTGAAGTATGAGGTAGGATAAAAGAAGCGGGTTAGTTGATACTTAAATTAATCTACAAACCCAAGCAAGAATAAGAAAGGAGTAGCTTCAATGCCAATTAACGTTGTACAAAACACATTCTCCGCTTAGTTCTGCACCACCACATTACGGTTGTCAATCCCAAGTTGGAGAGAAAAACATGGCCAAGGCAACATTATAGAGAATCCACCCCTTTGGAGAGTCAATTAGAGAAATATAACTTTTATGCCACTATTTTCAAACCTATCACTTTAATGAGAAATTTTGAAATACATTACTTTCAAATAATATAACCACATAACTGATTATAAGTACTTTTGATTAGGACAAGATAAACAAGTATTATATAAAAATATGGCCTTTTTGGCTAATAATGGTAGTATGAATCAAAAGAATAAAAAATAAGTGACGGAACACAATTGTGATAGAAAAGAAGTCCTATACGACCTAATTTACTCCTCTTTGGCTTTGGTCTTTTGATTTTCCATAACCAGAAGTAGTTGAGAAATTTTCCAAATCTAACTTGTCTCTACTATATGCCCAAGCAGATGAGATGAAATACTGAAGTGCAATACCAAGACTCTACGAAGTTTCTATTCTATTGTTCTCTCCTCCACCGTACTTTCCGGCATTAAACCTTCAAATTTATCCCATTCCTGTATTTCATTTAAAAAAGGTTGGCAAGTTGCCAAATCAAATCGATTCGCTCCTAAACGACAGTTAATTGGATCACCACTTTTCATGGAACTTTCTTGTCCCTACTATAGATGAGAATTGAAAATACAAATCAAAATCAATGCTTACGCATATAAATTCAATGGGAACAACAAATATTGCCAGTAAATTGTGCATAAAAAGTTCTTCTACGAGAGCATGGTACTATGTTAGTATGTTTTACTACTTTCCTGTCCCAAACAAAAAGCCAAGTTTTCAACTTTGATGTCAAATTGAAACACAACGTTGCTTGTCCATCCTCTCCATTACCAAGTACTTAACAAAGTTTTTTCTCTAAAATAAAACAAGTCATGGCTTCAGAGAAGAATCCTACAAGCTTTTTCACTTGGCCTCATACAGCCCTTCAAAAACAGTAAGTTTTGCCTAAATTAAACCAGATCACAGGCCACCAAAAATCCAAATAAAGCCACACACAGAAGATTCCTACAACCTTCCTTTCCTACTTCACCATGGATAGCCCTTCAAAAGCAATGTTTTCTTGCATGCATCCATATCCGTGACCCAAAACTACATTCAGAAATCATAGAGCTCAGATCTGTGTGTTTTTACCCGTCTTACTTGATCAAATAGCTTTGTCAACAAAAGTAACATCCACAATTTTAAGAATGACAAAACTAAACTAGCCCATACCTACCTAATAGGCTCAAGTCACAGAATGGAGGCCGCAAGGACTCCTACAATCTTTGAGAAGCATGCAACTCATTGTCGTCTTCCAGGTAGACGACCCCAAGGAACCAGAGGCAGATTACACAGAAGCAAACTGCTCGCTGGACCACTCAACTAGCCCCTCAAGGTTAAAACAAACTCAAGCCTTCAATCATAATAGAATCCAACTTGTTTTCTAAAACTTCTACATGTAATAATAAGATAAAAAAAAATAATCACATTATGGCAGGAAAGACCTGGCAGGATATCCTACTTTTCTGGACTACACACAGCCATGAACAATACAAAAAGAGAATAAAGAATGTAATTCTTTATTAAATCTGAGAACTGAATTACAAGAATAGCAGGATTTTCAAGAGGCATGCTCTTCCCCTCTCGGCTTAACTAATTGCTAACCCACCTATTACCCATCTAACTCATTGATTTTCCCCTACTTATACTGCCTAATTGCCTCTAACTACTTCTGCACAACTTCTCGGCACATTACATCAACCAAATCTTTCTGATTAACCTCTTAACTAACTCCTCCTAACCAACTGGCAAACCAGCTAACTAACTACCTAATGATACTAGAGCCTATCAAAACCACTAAAAACATGCACTTGAATCAATAAATGGCCTATAAAGTTAAGTTCTAAGGTCGACCTTATAGGCCTTAAAGAGGATCCAAACTAAATAAGCATAATAATCCTTTTCCTACGAAATAAATAACCGGATATTTTTCACGATGTAACCTTCAAAGAGCCTTCCAAAAAAATCATAGGAAAACAAAGTAATTTACAACCTGAGATCAACGACTCATTATATAGTCAATCAACTTTCATTTGCTTCATTAACCTAATCTATGCCAAACCCTAACTCTAGTCTCTACTCTCTAGATGCTCTTCACGTTACAATTCAAAATGCCTCGCCAATTTGTCAAACATCACCTGTGTGAACTGACCTGTTGTGCCACATAGGACTCTAACTATGGCCTAAGTGCCTAACCTACTGCCCACTTGTTCTGTTTGTATTTGTCTTTCTTGATCAGTGCATCAGTTCTGGGGTCATAATTTTACAAGTATTTCAAACATCACTTGCACATGACTGAAAATCGTCAGGATTGACTCTACGATAGGCAACTCTGCCTGTTGCCCTGACTAGTAGTAATGTAAAACAGATTAAGGAACCTTACACTATTACTTACGTGGGTTTACTTTAAGGTTGGAGAGTATAAGTGAAGAAAAAGGCTGAAAAATGTGTGATTTTTTTCTTATTCTGATAAAGAGAGCAGTGTACATTATATAGAGATTAGACAGCTAATTTACACCTGCCTACTAATCAGCTTAATTACATCATAAAATCAAAAACTAATTCCTAGGATCAGGGAGCTAAATCAGATGATTAACTAAAAATCAGGAATCAACTAATAATCAGGAATAATCTACATTAAAAGAAAATTATTCTTCAATTAAGATCCCTAAGAATAGGGATATTAACTGGATTTCCACACTCCCCCTCAAGTTGGGTAGTAGATGTTGATCATTCCCAACTTGGAACTCAACTCATCGAAATTGATTCTTGGAAGAGCTTTCGTAAGAATGTCGGCTATTTGAAGGCGAGTAGGAATGTAGGACAATGAAATGACATCAGTCTCAATCTTCTCTTTGATGAAATGCCTATCAATCTCAATGTGTTTTGTGCGATCATGGTGGACAGGATTCCTTGCAATACTGATGGCTGCTTGATTGTCACAAAACACTTTTAGTGGTTCTTCCTTGGATAGGTTTAGTTCTGTAAGTAGTCGTTGGATCCACATAACTTCACAAATGCCAAGTGCAAGAGCTCTAAACTCTGCTTCAGCACTACTCCTAGCAACAACTGATTGCTTTTTACTCCTCCAAGTTACCAAGTTTCCCCATACATACGTGCAGTATCCAGAGGTTGATCTTCTATCAGTTGGTGAACCTGCCCAATCTGCATCAGTGTAAACTTTGACACTTCTGTCATTGTTTCTTTTGAAGAAGAGTCCCTTTCCTGGAGTCATTTTCAAATATCTGACAATTCTGAGAACGACTTCAAGATGATCTTCCCTGGGATTGTTCATAAATTGACTAACAACACTCACAGAAAAGCCAATATCAGGTCTCGTGTGTGAGAGATATATCAGCTTTCCAACCAGACGTTGATATCTCCCTTTATCTACTGGAGGTCGTTCTTGGTCGATTCCCAACTTCTTTACAGAGTCCATGGGAGGTATCGATAGGCTTGCATCCTAGCATTCCTGTTTCCTTGAGGAGATCCAATATATATTTATGTTGAGTGACACAAATACCTTTGTTGGAACGAGCCACTTCCATCCCAAGAAAGTATTTTAGAAACCCCAAGTCTTTAATCTCGAACTCCTTTGCTAGGAACTTCTTTAGCTCTTGTATCCCCTTTCTGTCATCTCCTGTTACTACAATGTCATCAACATACACTATAAGGATTACCCTTTTTCCTTCGAGAGTGTTTCTCTGGAACATAGTGTGACCTAATTGACATTGGTAATATCCAAACTTCTTCATTGCTCTGGTAAATCTGTCAAACCAAGCCCTTGGGGATTGTTTGAGTCCATAGAGAGACTTCTTGAGTTTGTAGACTGCTTCTGGTGGATTCTCTATCATTAGACCAGGAGGTACTTCTATGTAGACCTCTTCCTCTAGGTTACCGTTGAGGAAAGCATTCTTGACATCTAGTTGGTATAATGGCCAGTCAAGGTTGGCAGCAATGGACAGAAGAACTCTGACAGTGTTGAGCTTCACTACAGGTGCAAAAGTTTCTTGATAGTCGATTCCATAGGACTGTGTGAATCCCTTTGCTACAAGTCTTGCTTTGTACCTATCTACACTGCCATCTGCGTTATACTTGATGGTGAAAATCCATTTACACCCTACCGTTTTTCGATCCTTTGGCATGCTAATTATTTCCCACGTGCCATTCTTCTCCAGGGCCTTGATTTCTTCTTCCACTGCAGCTTTCCACTTTGGATGTTTCAAAGCTTCGTGGATGTCCTTAGGAATTTCAGTTGCTACTAGCTTAGTAGTAAAGGCACGAAAACTAGGAGACAAACTTGCATAAGAAACATATTTAGATATAGGATGTTGAGTGCATGAACGCACCTCCTTCTGTATAGCAATTGGCGAACCAAAATCATTAATCGAAACATCAGGTTCAAAAACAATATTGCTATTACCTGGCTCATTTCGGGCTTTGGTATTAGGTTCAGATTCTTGACTTTGCATCTGTTGTGTGTTCAGTTCTTCTTCTTCGTGAATAAGAGGAGCTTCTGTTTGGACTTCACTTGATATTGGTATTGGGACTGAATTATCTAAAACTGGCTGGGGAATGGGAGGTGAGTTTGACTCGAAGGACGATGGACTCGAAAGACTTGGTTGACTTGGAAGACTCGGTTGAGACTCAAAACTTGTTTCCCAAATCTGCCATTCACTCTGGTTATTCTCCCCCTGAATGGTGGATTTTGGAAAGAATGGTTGATCCTCATGAAAAGTAACATCCATAGTGGTATAGAATCGTCCCTTTGTAGTGGAAAAACATCTATACCCCTTTTGGGTTGGTGAATAACCAAGAAAGATGCATTTTTCGGATTTAGGATCTAGTTTACTTTGGTGATTTTGTTGAATGTGTACACATGTTGAACACCCGAAAATTTTGATAGGAATTGTTGAGATCAGAGGAGTTGTTGGAAAGAACTCAAGGAGTTTTTCACATGGTGTTTTAAAGGACAATATTCTAGAAGGCATCCGGTTTATAAGATAGGTTGCAGTTAACACGGCTTCCCCCCAGAAATGCTTGGGCACATTATATGTGAAAAGGAGAGTTCGAGCTACTTCAAGTAGATGATGGTTTTTCCTCTCAGCAATTCCATTTTGTTGGGGTGTATCTACACAAGAACTTTGATGAACTATCTCTAAATCAAGAAGGTAATTTTCAAGATGTGATGCAAAGTATTCCCTAGCATTATCTGTTCTAAAGATTTGGATTTTTGAATTAAATTGTGTTTGGATCATTCTTGCAAAATTTTGGAATATACCATCGTGATCCAGTTATGTTTTTTACCCTTGAGGGACCCCACACATCACTATGAATAGTTGCAAATGGTCTAGATGATATGTATGTGGAAATTGGATATGAATTTCGAACATGCTTTGAAAATTGACAAACTTCACAATTCAGCAATTTTGGATTTTTATTAGCAAACAATGATGGGAACAGTTTTGAAAGATAAATGAAACTTGGGTGACCCAAACGAAAATGCCATAACATGATTGCATCATCTTTATTTAAACTAGAGACAGATGTAGACACAATACTTTTAGAGACACAATTGGTTGGTTGATGAAGCCCCTTCATGACTCCTTTTATTTTTGAGAAGGTAGAGACCGTCACATACATTAGCATTGCCAATCATCCTCCCCGAAACCAAGTCCTAAAATTTGCAAGATTTAGAAGAAAAATTAGCAATACAGTTTAGGTCCTTAGTTAGCTTGCTAATGGATAAAAGGTTACAATCAAGCTTTGGCACAAGAAGCACAGAGTTGAGAACGATCTTTTTGGTAAGAGGCACTGATCCATAACCAGCTACTTTTGATAGAGATCCATCAGCTATTCGGACAGATATAGTATGTGAACATGGAATGAAATTCTGAAGTAAGCTTGCTTCTCCCGTCATGTGGTCAGAGGCGCCTGAGTCAATAATCCAAGAACTAGATTGTTCTTTGTGAAATGTAATGACTTTTAGTGCATTACCTTTCTGTGCAAGAGAACCGGTTCCAATGACTGAGTTTTGAGACAGGTTGGCTTGGGCTAGGATTGTCTGAAGAGCCTCTAATTGTTCCTTAGTGAACGAGCTGCCTTCAGTTTTGGTGGACTGATTCTCGGTTGAAGTGGCAGCACTGTTTCCACGCCTAGGTTTGGGCTTGTAATCTGGTGGTTTGCCATGAAGATCCCAACACTTGTCTTTTGTATGTCCCATCTTCCTGCAGTGTTCACATTTAGGCCTTTCCTTTCTTTCTTGGTTGAAGTTCGGATTCCTGTGCATGGCTAGCGCGGAAGCTTCAATTGTTGATGAGCCGAGCATTACCTTTCTGCTGCTTTCTTCACGTCGGACTTCAGAAAAGGCTTCTCGGATGGATGGAAGAGGTTTCATTCCCAAGATTCGACCACGGACTTCATCAAGGTTTTTGTCTAACCCTAGTAAGAACTTGAAGGTTCTCTTCTTTTCTAGGATTGCTTTGTATTTCACTGCATCAGTGGGGCAGGCCCAATCGTAGGACTCAAATCGATCAAGTTGCTGCCATCTCCGAATGAGAGTGTTGAAGTATTGAGTGACAGAGAGATCACCTTGACGTAATTCATGTAGAGCTCCTTCAATCTCAAAAATTTCTGACGTATTTTCCTTGCCAGAATAGGTTTCCTTTGCTGCATTCCATATCTCCTTTGCCGTCTCATAAAACATGAAGTTCTCACCAATTTCAACGGTCATGGAGTTTATGAGCCATGACATGACAATGTTATTTTCAGCATTCCATTTTCTGAAACTAGGGTCTTCCTTCTTTGGGGGAGCTGCCTCTCTGAAAATGTATTCATCCTTTCCCTTTCCATATATAAACATCAAGACTGACTGAGACCATTGAATATAATTTTGGCCTGTGAGTTTATGCACGGTAATAGGTGAATTTTCGGTTAATGGGTGGCTGCTAGAAGGAACTATTTCTTGGACAGGAATATCTTCAGATGTAGGAATAAATGGTAATTTCGGTGGCCATAGAGGATATCAGGTAGGGTTGGATACCATGAAGAAAAAGGCTGAAAAATGTGTGATTTTTTTCTTATTCTGATAAAGAGAGCAGTGTACATTATATAGAGATTAGACAGCTAATTTACACCTGCCTACTAATCAACTTAATTACATCATAAAATCAAAAACTAATTCCTAGGATCAGGGAGCCAAATCAGATGATTAACTAAAAATCAGGAATCAACTAATAATCAAGAATAATCTACATTAAAAGAAAATTATTCTTCAATTAAGATCCCTAAGAATAGGGATATTAACCGGATTTCCACAATAAGTTTAGATGCTAGAATGGGGAAAAGATATATGTTCAAGTCCCCTTGGAGTAAAAAGCTTAAGTTTAAAAGCCTGATTTAGGATATGCAATCGGTGCCAAAGGACCTATATAAAAGATTAAAAATTTTCATCCCAGAGCAATGTACTTATATCATACAT
This sequence comes from Artocarpus hirsutus, assembly GCA_946598075.1. Classification (NCBI taxonomy): domain Eukaryota; kingdom Viridiplantae; phylum Streptophyta; class Magnoliopsida; order Rosales; family Moraceae; genus Artocarpus; species Artocarpus hirsutus. The sequence continues at coordinate 77,165 of CAMOHE010054406.1, read as the reverse complement.
AAAGCAAATATAAGAAAGTAAATACACTGTGTTCCATAGTGTGGCGTTTGTTGGAGAAGAGAGGAAAATCAAGATTAATAGGGATAATCACATTCTTCAAGTTCAGGATCAAGATGGGGCTATTCAATTCCATTGGAAGCACATGATAAAAACAGACTTAACAACAGATAAGCACAAACAAAAGAGACTAACCATTCCAAGAGCAGCAGATTATATAAAGGATACACACACACACGCATATATAACGATAAAGGAGTAACCGATAAATACAGACCAGATCACAAGCACTAGGCTTAGTATCATGAATCATGACGATCATCATCAACCACACAAAACGACCACAAAGAAAAATACAAAGTCTGAATGACCAAACCTCCATCATAATGTCATATAATAACACTTGAAATTTCATTTCTGTCTTTCCAAATACACAAATTAGGGTTCAGTGGTCGATTGTCATCATCATGATTAGGTCATACCGCGGTTTCCTTCGAATCGGTGGCGGGAATCTTGACGTATCCCATCTTCTTAGGGCTAAGATCGTCGGCGGCGAAGTCTTCGTCGGAGTAGTCGTTGCGGGCGGAGAAGAGGGACCAGGCGAGGTACATGGTGGCGGCGGTGAGGGCGCCGCAGCCGACACCGAAGAGGAGGGCAACGACGACGCTGAGGATGTCCTTGGTGCGGTCGCGAAGGGAGCTGAGGTCGGCGGCGGCCGAGGAGAAGGAGGGAAACAGGGGCGGAATCCGCGGAAGTTGTCGTTGCTCTTGTTCTTGTTCTTGTTCTTGTCGTTGATGGTGTTGTTGGAGTTGGAATTGGGGGAGTTCGTTGTGGTCGTCAAGGTCGATGAAGAAGGCGACGTCGGAGGTGAGGAGGGGGCGGAAGTGGCTGATCTCGGTGAGGACGGTGACTGATCCTGAGGGGGAAGGTTGCTGGCGGAGGGAGAAGGAGTAGGAGGAAACCCAAAGGGTTTTGCAAGGCCGGGCGGCGGCGACGGAGAAGGCGATTGAGATCCACGCGACAAAGAGGATCAGGGCGTGACGTTGACTCCTGGAAGAAGAAGAAGAGGAAGAAGCCATGGCCACGTTTTTTGCTCTGTGCGCGTCGGATGAGGGGAGAGGGAGATAGGGGATTCGGGGAAATTTGGGGATGCTGAGGATTTTTTATTTTTATGTTTGGGAGAAACCGAGCAGGTTTAAAATAATCCTACATTCGTTTGTCTCCTCCTGCTTTGCCTTTTCATTTCTTTGGGTGAGTTTTTCCTTTTATAATTTTATTTTGTCAGGGGTCCTTAACTATCAAACAATATATATATTTTGTTAGGGGAATTTTTTTATGTCAGTTTTGCCCCTTGCTAGTTTAGCAATTTGTATGGATGGAATATGGATACAATATAAAAAGAAAAAAAAGATTTAAAAAAACGAAGTCCATGCAAAAAAATTCTTATTTTTAAGGGTTAATTTTTTGAGAAAATTACATACTATGTCACACTTATTAAAAACTATGTTTGTTCATACCACACTATCGTTCATATTTTATGTTAAATTATGCCACAAATAAACATGTATAGTATTTATAAAAAGTAAATCCTAAAAGATGACATTTATAAAAAACCCTTAATTTTTTCTAACACTAATGAAAAAGAGTTTTATAAAGAACCCCTAGTTTTGATTATTGTTTAATCTTATAGTGTTAGTAATTACCACAAATACTTATTGTGCACTATTATGATATTTTGTGTAAGTTGCACTATTATGATTGTTGATAATTACTAAATAAAAAGTTTGACACGATAATGACACAAAATAAATTACTCAGAAACCCATTATATGTAATATTTTTGTTTGCTCTGAATATGTGATATTTATTTAAATGGCTTTGTAGAATATTTATTGTTTGGGTATGTTTGATCATGCTCAAATCATTAAGCAAAGGCCCAGCATGGGAGGTTCAAATTGCGATCAAAATGAATCTAGCCTAATACAAGTGATCAATTCGAGCCAAATTCTTGCTATTAGGATCGCTAGCCCATTGTTCGTTCGACTAACGGTATCGATCAGTTCGATATCTTAGATTCAATTGGAGTTTCGACTCAGCTCGCTTGGGATGGATTCACGTAATGTCCACCACTATAGATCTGGTGTGTTGATTCGTTATGATCGATATTGTAGGCTCGAATTCGACAGTTACAAGAAGATATCCACTAAGTCACGATGAGGAACATGGAGTTATGGTCTGATATTTATGCCCTGTCAGAGACCGACACATGTCCCACTATGACAAGGTTGATGAGATTCACTCCTTCCGTCAAGTTGAAAACTGCAATCACTTTAAGACCCTCTATAAATAGAGGGAGACGCCTTCAGCAAAAGAATCCAAAGACATACACCCTTACAGACACTCTGCATAAATACTTTTAGATTTATTTCTTTTCTAGCATACAAAATCTTATATCTTGCACTCATTTCATTATATAGTGAAAAACAGTAGACATAGTTCTAATTAAAGAGTGAACCACTCTAAATGCGATATATGGTATCTCTATTTTTGCAACATTTTCTTATCATTTAATGCTTTAGATCTGTTGCTATTTTGGTTATAACACTAATCTATTTCCACAAGTTTGCTAGGACCTAATAACATCGATTTGAAGGCCCAAACCTTTAAAATCCAATAACGAATTTAACTTGATTTGTTTATATTTAATTGTAGATCCAACGTCTACATTTATTTACTTATCTAAGTAGTTTTGAAAGTGAAATCTGAAATTTTTTTAATAAAAGGATTATTAACACCAATCCATCTTGAATTTAAAGATCTTCCCCACTTTGCTCTATAAATTTTAAAAATCCACACTTTACCTTTTGAACTTTTAAACTCTTCATTTGGTCCCTAAAACTAAAAATCACTATTTTGTCTCCTGAACTTTCAAAGCTCCTCACTTTGCCCCTTGAAATTTTTGATTTTCTGTTCAAATAAATGGATTTTTAAGCCCACTTATTTTACACATGGGTTACATGTAAAGAGAAAAAATAAGATTCGTGCAGAATCATGTAAACTTAATTTTATCTATATGAATGGAAAATTGGAGGTTCAAGGGGCAAAGTGAGAAGTTTTAAAAGTTTAAGAGATAAAGTGGTGATTTTTAAAGTTCAAGGGCAAAATAAAGAGTTTTGAAAGCTCGTAAAGAAAAAAATAATGATTTTAAAATTTAAAAGGCAAAGTGGAAGAGAATCCCAAAATTTAAAGGCTATTAACCCTAAATAAAAATGTGGTTTTTTTTTTTTGTTTTCTTTTCTTCTTTTTTTCGTTTTTGTTATATATGATTTGGAAGATGGAGATCTCCACATTTAAATGAGATTCTAGCCTAAAATTATCTTTAAAAAATCCAACCTTTAAATATTTTCTTATGGTTGCTAGTATAATCATGCGATAAATATACACTCGATTGCATCATTAGGTGAAGAGTTTAAATCTACCAAATTTAAAGAAAAAATGAATACATTCACTAAAAATTAGAGTCTTTAATAACAAGCAGCCTTCAATCCTTGATAAGTCCAAATAACCTCAAAAAAAGAAAAAAGATTACATGTCAAAAAAGAAAAAATTACATGTTATCTCAAGTTTTAAAAAATGTGTTTATTTAATTAATGTTAAAAAAATGTTGTACCAAACTATCATTATATGTTTAAACAAGTAAGTTACAAAAATTTTATTTATGAAAAATCCAAAAAAAAGAGAGGATATTTTGGCACATTTGCCTCTTAAAATTTTCACATTTTTACAATATTATTGTTAAACTTTTTCGTGGCAATTAAATCCCTAAAGTTAAAATTGTGACAATTATATTCTAATAACAAACTTCCTTTAAATTTGGACAGAAATGATCGCATGAGATCATGTCTCATTTAAAACACCTATGCTCCTCATTTAGTTCTAAAAGAGTCAAATTGTTTAATTTTTCGTCTAAAAAAACCAAAATATATAAATATTGTTAATTATTTTTTAACAATTTTATCGGTTTATATATATTGAATTATTATAGTGCTTGAAATACCACCGCTTTCCTTCTAAATAAGCCATGTGTATCTTACGTGATCGTTTCTATCAATTTTGACAAACATTTATGATTATAAACTTAATTATCGCACTTAATTTAAGGAGTCATGTGCTATGAAAAAAATTAAAAGACCATATTAAAAAAAATGCCTAGAGTTTAGGGAATAAATGAGTGAAAAACCCGAAATAATATATGTAGGTGTTCTACCTATCCTGAACGAGAAAACACGGTTGGAGAAAAGCTAGTAGGAGAGGAGGGAAGAAAAGAGGTTAAGAGAGATGGCGGGCGCAGGGCGAGCGGGAAGCAGGAACAGCAGGAGGGAGGAATCGGCAGTGACCCGGGCAGTTGACTCCATCTTCAGATTTGTCAGATTGGCCGAGTTTGAGATCCTCTTCGTCCTTTTCTTCCTCATCGCTTTTCTCATCTTCAAAGATCTGGTTCGTTGCCCTCCTCTTTTCCGAATAAAACTTTCCTTTTATTCATCCCCCACCTCCTGAATCTAATAAAGAAATTCGTAATCCGATCTTGCGTGATATGAAATGGTTGGAAATGATTTAAGATATTAACATGTTAACTGTTGTTAGATTACCAAAATATGCTTTTATTATTCGCTTTGACCGAGTATTTAGAAGAATAATGGTGTTTCGACTATGTCTCTGCTAAAACTTTAACATTTGAATTCGAAATTTCTTAGATACAATTATCGATTAAGATTTTATCTCAAAATTGAAAATTATAACTAGCGTTAGTTTACCAATTCTCTTGAAAGCTTAAGCCCTTAAGACATGGACCAACGTTAGTGTTTTATTGTTGTAACATGGGATTCTCTTTTTTTTTTTGGTAAATAACATGGGATCCTCTTTAATATAGAGACCATTCTTTGCTGCCTTATACTGTTTAAATCCCATATGAGAAATATCTAGCGGTCATATCTGCCTTCTCTGCCTACGTTCATATTTTTCTTGCTTTTTTCTCTTTATCCGTATCACCCCCATTAAGAAGTTTCATACCTGGATACTCATATGTGTTTTTGTTGAACATTGCCAAGAGATCTCATGTGGCGATACCCCGTTTTTGAGCGTACCAGGTAGTAGCTATACTCAGCGGTACGAACATATGGTCTTTGGCTGTCTCTCTATCCTGGTGAATTACTAGTTTCATGGTGGATCTATAGAACTTTGCTCTTCCCTCCATATGTGTCATGCAATTGCGCAGCATCTTGTTCAATGTCTTGACCCTTAGAAATGATGAATCCTAGACTCTATAACATTAGTCTTCACAGTTGTTTTATCGCCGTTTCTAACTTTCTCTCATGGGCTTTCTAGAATTGCATTTTCTTATTGTTGATCCTAGTTCTATTTCATCTTTAAAGCTTACTGGTATAGAATAGTTCTGCACCACTACGTTTTGTGAATCCGCTTAATAGGTTTTGAGATCAAAAGCCTCCAAAGTCACAGTTTTGTGTTTGTTTAAAAAAATTCACACTCGTAATCAACCAAGGTGCAAACTAATTTTCTATATCCTATATGTATTTCTTGTTTTCTAAGCTGTTAAAATTTCTCTCCTTATTGCTGGAAGAAGAATGCAATAAAGAATGAATCAGAGAACAAGAAATCCTCTTGAAAATAGAGAGGAGAAACAAAAAAAAAAAAAAAAAAAAAATCCTAAAAGTGGATACTTTCCAACGCAAAATTAACAAGAAGTCCGTTTTTATTTCCTTTCTCGGAACTGGAGGTAGATTAAATCATAAAATCTGTCTTCAAAAAGTGTGCAATTCTTTATCCAAAACCATAGAATTCTACAAAATCCTATTTTTTTTCACTGTTCGGGAAAAACCCACAAATATGTTTTTTGTGTTCCACTCAACACATGGAACACCCCCAAGGTTTTTTTTTACTAATTGCTTTGGTATTTGAATATTCATCTACAGACCTCAAGGCCAGAGTACAATCAGATTCTTGTGAAGAAGCCGGGTAGAAGTTTTTGGCCCTATTAGTTGGAGATTTTTGAGGTCGAGTTTTTTGGCTTATGATCGTTAATTCGAGTATGAAGCTTAAACTTTCTCGTTAGCTGTTACTCTTGTAAGGAAGTCCCATTGGTTATGTGTTTGTATTTCTAAATGTGTCTATATGTGATTGTACATCGAGCTACCCTATGAATATTGATTAAAGTCTGTAGCTTCTGAACTCTAAGGCAACATCATTAGCAGAAGAACTATTGTACCCAAAACAGTTTCCCGTATGTTTTTGCTTCCTTGTCTTTTTTCTTTTTTCTTTTTTGATTATGAGATTTCATTTAAAAAAGAACAAAGAAAGGAAACAGCCCCTAACCAGAGAACCCACAGAACAGACGATTAGAGTTTAACTCGTGAAGAATTTGATGGAAAACAATTTTGCTGAATTTAAAAAGCATATATACGGTTTCAAGAGACGAACATAAAATGAACGGCAAGCAATAATATATTGTTTGCACCATGTTTGCAACAACCCACTAGTAGAATCTCCAAGCACGGAGTACATTAAGATGGAGAGATCTTCAATCCATTGTCCCAGATAAATGAAGGATTAACCGTTTCAATTGGTGGTGTTCATCTAACCCAATACACCTATTTTACCGATGTATTTTTATTCAATCCAATCCGACTGAGGTAGATTTGGATTGAATTGGCCTAAGCTTTTTCTACATTTTTCCTCTTTTTTAGTACATAATTTAAATACCACAATTAAAAAACAAAAAGAAAAAAAAGCAACAAAACGTCCATAAATCTAAATAAACATACCACCTTGAAATTGCACACTTCAACATATCCAACAAACAACTTAGAGAAGCAAAAATAAAGTTATAATCTGATAAACACCCAATTGAGGTTAGCTATCCGTCAACAATAGATTGGCTTGGCTTGGACCGGTCAATTTGATCGGTTGACTCTACCTGATGAACACTTTCAGTTGAAACCTCAGAGACCAAGCGAGGGGGGGCAACAAGAAGCTCGACTGGAACTTTAGTAACATCACGCCGAACTCCAATATCAGAGACACACCGATTGATGCAGTAAATCACACACCCCAGAACGGCGAGGCCAGAGAAATTCTTGGTCAAAAACCTAAGCGGTGAAGAAACGATGGCACTTGTGGCCGCCACCAAAGATGAAATCTGCCCACTCCTGCCCACACTGAAGTCAGTGGACACAAGCAAGCCTGTTTTACAATATATTGCAAAGTCCTCACAGTTGTTCTTGAACAGATGATAGGCACCAAAGCCGTTCTGAAGGAGGTAAGATGCACGGTGGAGAACAGCTTCTTGGGGGTCAGAAGGGGCAAGTGTGCAAGTTCCTCCTCGAGCTTGGGCAATAAAGATAAATGGGTTGACGCCATATTCGAAGATGTAGAGTTCACCACCCCAAAGGAAACAGTCTAGGCAAGAACATATTACACCGCTAGCCCTAGACTGATCACCACATATTGGGCAGGGATTGTCCGAGGAATGGGATGAAGTTGAGCTGAATAAGAGGCGGTCCAGTGTGGTTCCTGTTCCGATTTCCTGGCCTCCTCCTCGAGTGAAGTGGATTACCTTTCCCTCCCCAACATAAATCCCTGGAGAAATCACATGAAATAGGCTGGTAAATGGCCAAAAATGAAGATCGATGATGGAAATTGGCAAATGCAGTCAAGTTGCATTCATCGATAAAGAAATTATTTACTTCATTGAAAAAGCTTAAACAAGCAAAAGAAGATTGAGAATAATCCAAGAATTATAGTGGAAAAGAGGGTGGCGAGCAATAAGAAATGAACCCAGTCAGTGTGAGACCTTTACTGCATTGCTTGTCCATTGAATAACCTGTTTCTAAATTTCAAGTACTTAACAGAAACACTTAACTCAACTCAACTTTCCCAAGTAGCAATCAAATTCAAAGTGCATTTTGATGCCAAAACTTTTAATTTAAATACAACCCATCTGAGTAAATTCCAGTCTTGACAAAAGTAGTAGAACATATGCAATTCTAAAAAAAGAAACAAAAACAAAAACAAAAACAAAAACTTGTACATAAGCACAATAACAAGCTGGCCAAAAGAAAAAGTTTTGTGATTAAAGAACATCTTCCCTCTATTGAGAGTTGAATGACCTTCAATCTTTTTAATAACCAGCTAAAATTTATCATACAAGCTCCAAAAACAAAAAAAAAAACTTTCATCTTTACATCTCCTAATCTTCATCTCAAGCCATTTTATTGAATTCCAAACTGGCAAAGTGGATTAATTAAATTTTACCCAGCTAAAAACAATAATATGAAATTATAATCCGCACAACGCAGTATAAGTTTACAACATTATATCAACTAGCTATATATCCTTCTTCTACATATTCTGTTTGTATCCCGAGAAAATAAAAATGATGAAAATAACAATGAAGAAAAATGAAAAGAAGAAGAAGAAGAAGAAGAAGAAGAAGAGACCGTGATGGGCATAGACATAGGCGGTCTTCCATGAATAGATGTGATCGCCTGGTTTCAGTTGGTCCTTGTCGATCTTGTTGGTGAAGACTCCCATTTTCAGACCTCAATCAATCAAACAACATCCACTTTTTTTTTTCTCTCTCTGTGGATTTTGGATCTGAGATGGGAGGGAGGGAAGAGAACCCAATTTGGGGGAGGGCAAACGCAATCGCTTCCTTACTTGCTACGGCTTTGTTTGGGCCTTCTCTAGTTTATCCATTTCCCTTTTTCTTCTTTTTTTATTTGATTATTGCATTGACCTCTTTGCCCGTCTAATCGTAGTTAAATATTGTAATTATCTGTAATTATAACAGAAAGGAAAAAGAACAAGGAAATTAGGATTTTAGGAGAATGGGATCTTCATAATCGTGTAGGAAAATATTTGGTAGTTTCGTGTACCGGTAGAAATATTATAATACAAATTTACTCCTTAAGCAGTTATTTAACACATTATATTATATTATATTATATTATATTTTTTATATATAATACAATATAATATAATGTATCAAATATGCCTTTAAAAGTGTGTTATTTTTTCGATTGAAACATATTATTTTATTAATAGAAAGATTATAATACAAATTTACTCCTTAAGAGTGTGATTGGTAGGAGGGCGAGATTGAAGAAAGGACAAGGGTGGAAGAAGAGACGTAGACGAAGAGACCCAATCCATTGTTTCGATAAAGGGATGTGAGGCATAGGAGGAGAGGTGGAGGGATGACCCCTCTTTTGGCCCAATTAAAACTCCTCCTTTCAATTAAAAAAAAAAAACCCAACAAATTCATCACATTATATTTAAAAGACTATTTTACTCTTATAACAAATTATTAAATAAATAGTAAAAATATATAATATAGTAATTAAATAAAAAACTACCGTCTATCCTCTTAACTTTTCTTCCTTTATATCAAACAACTTGGAGAATTTGTTGTAATCTTCTTCATCCTTCATATTTCACATTCATCTAACTCTTTTTATCTCCTTGCTCTCCATTATTTTTACCAAATAGAGCCTAAAATTCTTTTTAAATGTTAAAAACCATGGCTATTCATGCACACAAATTTATAAATTTTTATTATACTGACTTCGTGACATGTTCCATGGCATTATTTGTAATTTCCGAGCTCTTTAAATCATCATCACAACAGGCGGTTTTGAAGAGTTCAAGGTTAAATATTTAATATCAATATATTATACATACATATGCAAATGTAGTAATTATGATGTCTAAAATTATAATTACCTAAAATGGTGTATAAATATAAATAATATATAAATCATCATGCATAACTTGTTTTTAAAAATGCACTTAATTTTTTTTCTAAATTAAAGTTTATCTTACTAAGAGTATGATAATTACATGTATTAAAATTGTTATATTTTGTTTTTCTCTTTAAATATTTCAATTTTGAATTTTAGTCCTTAATGACTTTTGTAGTGTGTTTGGGAAGAGTGGTTAGAACAAATATATATATATTTTTTTATTTTGGTTAATAACAATGTAGCATATGAGAGCTTTACATTATAACAATTTTTTTCTTTTTATTGTAGTTGCTACAAGCTTTACATGATTTATTGGTCAGAACAAATTAGTTCTAACTGAGAGCCAAACACCCTATTAGTTATAATAAGAACAAAAGTGAAACAAAATAATAGATTGGGGGCTAAAGTTGGACATTTTAAAAGTTTCCTTTAAATATATAACGCCTAATTAAAGAAGGGTCTAAAACTAATGGGGTGTTTGGAGGTGGTGGGAACCACCCAATTCTCACCACAAACTCAGTTATAAACAGTAAAAAGTTCTCACATGCTACAGTAACAATAAAAAAAATTACTACAGTGTAAAGCTTCACATGCTACAGTAAAAGTGGTTACCGTCATTAGTTCTCACCACTCTTTCAAACAACTAAAATAAAATAATAGATTAGAAACTAAAATAACACTTTTAAAACGTTCCAAGCAAATATAAAAATGAAGCTAAATCACTATTTATAAATTTATAGCCCGAACCTTTTCTTTTACCGGATTAACCCAAACATTTTATTAGTTCGGGAAAAAAAAAAAAAAGGAAGGATAAAAAAACATTCGTTTAAGTGGGACCCCATGGCCCAAATTCTGCCACGTAAGCCAGCGGTAAACAGCTTTCCTGAAGTTTGGCCTTGGAGCGTTTTGGGTTGGGGGAGTTTGCAGAGGCGTAGTAAAGTAAAGGAGGCAGTCGAGAATGGGTTCGAAGATTAAAGTCCCCATTTTTACACGAACCAACTTGGGCACTCGCCTTGTCGTCTCTGTTCCTTCTGACATCACAGCAGGCGACTTCAAGAGTAAGTAATGACCACTTCAAAGAATTAAAAAAAAAAAAAGGAAAAATCTTTTTGTTCCCGAAAGACCCATATGAAAAATGATGCATTGTAAGCTTTCATTTGCGAACATGTTTCTCAATTCCTTCCTAGTTTCAATGGGTTTTATTAATTTTCTCAGTTCACTTTGGAAATTACTGATTAAATATTAATTTTTTTTAGTGATTTTTTTCCCTGTCACTTCCATTGATTGGTGTTGGTGTATATGGTGTTTGCTTATCAAACAAAAATCTTGCTTAATTTGATAATAAATAAATAAAGAAAGAAAGGAAACCATTGAATCAAATTACTGATTTCATTAGCAATATAGATAAGTCATTTTCAGTTGCATTGTTATGCCACATTGCTTAAAGCTTGTATCTGATAGAGAATCAAGGGAGAGATCTTATTGGAATTGATTTAGTTAACTTCTCAACTGTTTCTAATCAAGAAATCTGATTATGAGTTCCAATAGGCCTTATTCAATATATATTATTGGAATATTAAGCGTTAATTTATGCAACTTCAGTCCTTGTTATATGGTTGTACCATCAATGAAAATTGTGAGAGCATTGTCCTGTCAGTGACATAGTGTGAGAATATTTGCGATTCCCTATTATGGCATTAGACTATTTGATTATTCGTTATGATACTAGAACATTTCTATCATTTCACTCTATGATCTGCTTTGGTTTATTTTACATAACTGTAACATCTGTAAATTACATTTTTAGGGGAACTTGAGACAGCGCATTTCAAATGCTTCCCTGGGTCGGGAGAGATAGAAGTTTACGGATTAAAGGTGCATATGTTTGTTGTTTATTTCATTGATTTTTTAGTTCACTGATGACCTTTTCTCCATTCCGTTTCTAATGCAGCGCGCTGTTGTTATGATAGGTGAAGAAAAGATCGTGTTTCTACCACCTTCCCAACTCGATTCCACTGAAGTGTGCCTTCCACGGTGTGAGAGGAACATGGTTTCTTCGGGCAGAAGCGAGAACTTTATGCAAACATTTTGGTCCGTACTTTCTTGATTCGGCATCAAAAGACCTTGATCGTATACTATCCAACGATATTTCCGATCCTTTGGAGCCAGAAAGTTCAGTTATAAGCATTGACAAAAGCAACACAACAGGCGAGGAAAAGAAATATGGCAAAAGGGAATCGCAGAATCATAAACCTCCAATAGAAGAGAGGACTATACCTGTATGTGTTACAAAGAAGAAAAAGAAGAGAAAAAGGAAAAACTGCATTTTAGATTACAAAGATGATGGAAATGAGAAGAAACGTGTTTATGCAGGAGCAAAGCCTTTGTCTTTAACTGCCAACAAAAAGTCTGATTTTGGTCCATCTGTTACAGAAGTTGAGCCGAGATATCAACAGCCTTCTAGAGAGATGACGGATGCCACAGGTGTAATGTTTTCGGAAGTAAAATCTGTTACTAGCATCATCAAGAGATATTTTCCGAGCTCCAGCTCTTCGAGTTCTGAAGTCACATCTAAACATCATAGACGGAGGAGAAAGTGCTTAAGGACTAAAGGAGACGGTAGTGCCTTGAGCATGCAAGATAACTCCTTTCCAAAGCTTGCCAGCCGCCAACGTCCCTCAAATCTTTTGCCTCGTCGCTTGCCAATTAGTCCCTCTCAAGGAACTTCGAAGGGTAAGATTGATGAAGCTGACGTCGGGAAACGCCTTGTCGTTGCCTCAGATAATCTTGGGATTTCTTCAAGCAAAAAAATACCTCCTGCTTATCTTCGTAGATCTAGAGATGGGAAAGTGTTGGACCTCAATTCTTCTTCTTTGGTTAAGAAGGGAATTTTTGAGATATCTGATAGTGATGACTGAAACCCAATAGAATTACAAGTCTTCTGTTATTGTTCCCCTACTTTTCCATGCTCAGTGGTGCTTTGTTCAATGTTACTGAAATTACCACATGAAAAGGATTGTTTAATTTTTTTCTATGTGAAGTTATATCAAGTCTTGGTATGATTGCTAAGAGGCCGTCAATGTAAATTTTTGTTATCAATGAATAGGTGAAAATCTGGTTGCACTCTCTACTGTTTTGCTATACAAGTAGAGAAAATTTTGCCCGACTTAAAGGGGACACCTCTATCAAATTAAGTTCGAGTGAGCTAAGTGGAAAAATAGAATTGAATCCTTTAGTAAGTGATATGTACACATACTGACACACCTTTTTACATATTGGCAAGTTTAATCCATTATCATATGACTGTTATCCAAGAAGGATTCTATCACTAGAACATGAAGAAGTAGGAAATATGGAAACTACAACATGAAGAAGTAGGAAATATGAAAATATAACATGGCCTTTATTTCATGTAACAATAAATAAAGGTAACAATGGTTAAAATGTATACGTAATAACTAATTTTTTTGTCACATAATATTTAAAGTTATCGTTACACAGAATACAAATGATGTTACTATGTTATATTTTAGAGTTATTAATAATAATAGCCCTTAAACTTTAGTGTCTCTCTCACTTTGTCTCCCGAACTTTAAAAATCATCACTTTACCCTTCGAATTTTCGAAACTCCTCACTCTGTCCCCTAAATTTTTCAAATCACCATGTTGCCTTTGTTTCAAACCTCTTCATTTCTTTTCCCGTTTTCCAATTTTTCATTTAAATACATAGAGTTAAACCCACATGATCCACATATGGTTCACCAGTAAAGGCAAAAATGAGATTTTTTCACTCTTAGGTTTTGTTTATGTTTACACTCTCATTTAATTTTTTTTTATCTGCTCTTATTTAAGAAAGGGTCTGTATGTATATTTTTTCTCAATATTGTCTGCTAATATCTCCTCATCCTTAATGCATAACTCATCTTCTTTAATATTCAATTCAGAGAACGATTAACAATATTAACTTATTAAATGGGTTTTAAAAATGAGAAGAAATGTGTAAATAAATCTTTCTTAAAGGAGAGCTCAAATAAAAGAAACAATGCCGTCAAGTGAGGGTAAACGTGAAAGAAAACTTAGGAGTGATAAAATTTTATTTTTGTCCTTATAAGTAACTCATATGCGAATCACGTGAAATTAATTATGTCTATTTGAATGAAAAATTAGAAAACAAGAAAAAAAATAAGGAGATTTAAAATAAGGGCAACATTGTGATTATAAAATTTAAGGAGTAAAGTGAAAAATTTTCAAAGTTTAAGAGGTAAATGAGTGATTTTAAAGTTTAAGAAGTAAAATGAGAAAGACATTAAAGTTTAAAAATCATTGGTATTAATAATCCTTCTTTTTTATATGTCATATAAAACCGTCCTTTCTTGAAGAATTAAAAACAAAAACAAAAACAAAATAGTCCCTTAAAAGTAGGGAGAGAGCAAAATGCCCTATCAATGTCCAATACTAGGTTCGATCTTCACGCGCTGTATTTGTTCAATAGCTTAAAACGAGCGAATTTGTGTACATTTTCCACTGAACAAACCCCATTTATATGGATCCTCGCAATCACAAGAGAAGGAAAAGAAATAATGCAGCACCATATCGATGCCACGCAAACGTTTTCGAAAAAGGACAAATTTACCTAATGTAAGAACAATTCAACTTATCCTTAATACCATTTTGTCATGTTATAGTTTGAGGGTGAGTAATATTTTGTGTGTAAACTGAGCTTTATAGGATGTTTGGCAAAACGGACACTATAGTACGTGAAAACTTTATTTTCGCTTTATATTATATTATTTGAGAGATTTATACTGTGAACAGTTCAAACTCGTAACTTTGAACTTATCTCCAAAACACAAGGTTAGTATCTTCCAAATTTGCATATACTTTCCCAATTTTGTTTCCATAGTTACATAGAAGACAAATGGTACAGTTTTGGCAATGTAGCTTAATACATATAGTAATAACTTCAAAAAAAAAGTTAAGAAACGACCTTGCTCCTATAGTGAATTTTACAAAGTCATTGAAAAACTGAAAAATCCAAAAGCACACAAAGCACCAAAAACACTGCTCCAAAAAAAAAAAAGCCAATACTATATGACAATTTTAATTTACCGTCACATATGTGATCATGATTTATTGCCCTTTTCAACACAAACCAGCATCAGAAACATCCCAATGCCATGTCAAGCTAGATAACACATGGCAGTAGACAGTCAACCCCATATTCAACCAGGCAATAACATCCCAAGTATAAAAGCAGCGTTCATCAATATCAAAACAAATAATAATAATAATAATAATAATAATAATAATAACAATAAATAAAGGGAAGAAATCTTTTTTCATGATTCAGTATTAATAGTAAAACTTATGCATAGTATCACTCTGCAGGGCATGAAAGTAGAGAGGATTTGAGATGTCTGATCTTCCTTAGACAAGAATTAGCTCTCTCAAGAACTACTTCAACTCTATCTCTTCTCTTGCCTAATCTCCTCCCATTATTACTAATCTTGGTCTCGGTCACACCATCTACTAAACTTTGATTATTCCGAAATTCTTGCTCGTCGCTGCCATCATCAAGGCAGTGACTTTCACTAATCTTCTTCCTCTTCCTATCACTTGTCGATTTTTTTCCACAATAAAGCATAAAAAATAATGAAAAAGTCAGTGCTATTTAGCTAACCAGATTGCATAGTTTAACAAGAAAAAGAATGAAATGGTGTAATTTACCCTGTGTAGAAGTGGGTGTGATCTGGAAGTGAAATTTTGTGGTCATGAATATCAGATTGGAGAAGATCAAATATGAAGGACCTAAGCTGAAGCTTGAGATACTCATAACTGTTGGGTTATTGGGCTGCAAGACTTCTGAGCTCCTCTTTTGCCAGTTCTTCTATCATCATCATCATTACAACTCTCTGTATGATATTCTTATTGTCTCTTTGCAGAAATTAGCTATAAGAGAGAGAAGAAGAAGAAGAAGGAGGAGGAGAAGGAAACTCAAGAGTTGCGTTTAATGTAATAATTGATTAATAGGTCATTTATTATTTAGTCTGTCAATTGTCATGTCAAGATAAAGGCCAACAAATGGAAGAAAGTGGGGAATTAAACATATTTGAGGCTGTCTGTCGTCTCTACTCCATTTTCCATGCTTATAGAACAACCAAAAAAGCAAAGTTATGAAAAAAAAAAAAAAACAAAAACAAAAAAGAAAACGAAAAAGAAAAACAACAATAACAACAACGTCGACAACACAACAAAACAAAAAAACAAAACAAAAAACAAAAACAAAAAGAAAAGAAAATAAAGTACAGTCGTCTTATTGGAGTAAATATTAAACAAAGAAGTTCTATGTCAAATTATGCTTCAGATAATTAGCCACATAAATATGTCAACCTAATTAATGAGCGTAATGTATGCTCGTTGTAAGTATGTCAAGGTGCTTCTCGTTTTGTTAGGCTTTGGGCATGCGTTTTTACTTTTTGGCATTAAGTGATTTGTTTCTACTTATAAAATTAGTCTGCATTAAGGACTATGCATCGTATTGCAAGGTCAATCATATTTGTATTTTTTTCCGTTAGAATGAAATTTTGCTTAAGGACTATGCACTGTATTGCAAGCTCAATCACATTTGTATTTTTTTCCTGTTAGAATGAAATTTTCCTAAAAAAAAATGGTGCCCAATGAGCAGGTTTTTGTGAAATAACAATGTTTTTTTCCCAAGGAAATTGTGAATATAACAATGTGGATGTGGGTGATAAGCACAAGGCCTCGGATTCCAATCCTTTTTTCTTTACGCCTCTCGAAAAAGGGTATTGCCTTCGTAACTACGAAGGAAGTGCTTCTAATTTCCCGTCTAATTTACCAGTTGAGAATTCACACTTTAGAGTTTTAATTGTATATTGTAACGTATGGGCTTTACATATAATATTTTTTGTTCTATATTAAAGTATGTTAAAGTTTTATATTATTTAACATAACATTCTTTTTATTTTTCTCTTAAAAGGAAAAAAAAAGTTGATAACATACCATCAATAAAATCTTACGACATTAAAAATTTTAATTAGATTCTTTCCCAAGTGAATTCAACTAATCCTAAAAACCCCTTTTATTTTTCTCCCAAAAGGGAAATAAGTACATAACATACCGTCAATAAAGTTTTAGAACGTAAAATAGTTTAATTAGATTCTTGCCCAATTGAATTCGACGATAAACTAAGTCTAGAACATTGCAGGTCATTATATATCATTCATCAGCATTGCTAATATGCATATATATGACAAATTAAAATTCATGTATATATAGCTTGATGGGATCTCTCATGGCTCTCGTCTCTCTCTCTCCCCTTGTCCTCTGCTAGGATTGCTACCTATCATCTCTTGCGCCGACTCTGTGTGAGGCTTCGAAGGGCTAGGGTCCAACATCAGCCCGAGGCTAATCTTTAGACTCCCGGCCCCATGAAAGGGCCCCTGTATGGCGACGGTGGATTAGGTTCGGTTGGCAATTTGTTTCCTTCTCGAATGGGAGGAGGTTAGCCGAGTGCAGGGGGTGAGTTTTCACTCCCCGAGTCTAGGTGGGGCGGTCATCGGATGTGGCTAAGAGGGCAGACAGAGAGTGGTTGTCTCATGGGTTGGGAGTTGGTCGGCACTGGAAGGTCGCAACCTTCTAGAGATTTTGGTCTCTAGTCGGAGGTTCTGGGCCTTGTAGCTCTTCTTCGGTTTCGACGGTTTCGACAATGGTTGGCGGTGGCAGGCAGTGGAAAGTGGTCTGCACGTGTTAATGGCTTTGGTTTTCTCCGGCTTCCCTTTGTATCTCAGGCGCTGCCATGGCCTCCATGCTCAGTTGTGGTCGGTTTCAGATGGTCATCAATTTTCCTTCCGTTGATATTTGGGGTTGTCTTTTTTCTTTTTAGTTTTTGGAGTTGTTAAATAATGGTGTTGATGTATTTGTTGGATTTTTTCCTTTTGTTTGTTTGTTTGTTTTTTTTTTTTTAATAAAGGATGTGGTTTTTTCATCTTTTTGTACTATGTGATGTAGTATTAGGCCTTATTGTCTTTAGTTTCTTATCTTGTTTAATCAAAGTCATCTCTCGCCTATAGTAGTGTGTTAGAGCTGTTGGTGAGCTAGATACATAGTGTACTCTTTTAATCTCTTTGTGTTGAACTTAGTACACATTTTATTCCTTTGAGTGCTTCAATTGAACCTATTGGTAGTTTCGATTTATAGTCGGGGTTAAATGCTAAATATGTTGAGGTTTTTTGAGTTTAAATTAGTGCATTCTTTAATTTGTAATGAAATTAACATTTAAAAAATGTGTATATATATAGTTTGATTTTGCAGTTTGAAAAATGTCAAAAGTGCAAATCAAACTAAAAATATTAGTTCGGTACTTTATGTTTGGCAGCAACCCGTACCAAACTAAACTTATAGCCAACTCAACCCAACTCTGTGAGTATTGGTTTGGTTGTATGGGATGATAATTTTACGGGTTTGGTGAACATCCTTAAACGTTGTTTCACTTGTATCATTCCTTTTTTTTATTTTTTCTTTTTTCTTTTTTTGAACGTCCTTCTGTCACTTGTATCAAATGAAACCTATTATTTTAAAAAATTGCCTAAGGCCTCAAGTTTTCTTGAGCCATCCTAGGTGGTCGCGGAATGGGATTTTTACATGAAAAAGCAAACATATCCATTCCATTGCGTCATTAGCCGAATGGGAGCGTAGAACACTGAATCCAACATACCATTACTGTTTAAATTCTAGGATTTTTTACCATTTCAATTATATTTCTTGTGACTTGTGGACTTACTGATAATTATTAAATATGGGCAAAAGTCCCACATTGATTAAAAAGTAAAGTGAAGAGGAGTATAAGATATATAAAGTAGGTCCAGCGTCAGGGTAAAATTAAATTTGTTTGTTCTTTGTTGTGAAAAAAAGTTGGATTGTAAAGTATTTTCATATGGTGAATTTCTTTTGAAGGCTTGTGGATTTGGCCAACCACAAAGTGATTATAAGCAACTTCACAAATTCTTAAACTTACATACAGCTCCCAACTGTTTGTACACGCTGTCCTTGACCTCTTCTGCTCGTAGAAGGGTGATTTGCTATATTTTCCTATTTTTTACATGTGCCACAGGCATCTAGACAACGTACACAACTATTAAGTAATACTGAGCATTTGGAGAGAATCCGAGAGAATCCAAGTTGTGGGTTGCTACGGAAGCTTGAATCAGATTACAAATGTAGTCTTCTTTGACACTGCCATCATGTGAATGTGAACTAGCTGCTACAAGCAATAAGTCATCAAATGAGGCTCGATAAGACTGTAAAAATACATATTTTTTAAGGCTAAATATCATTAATTGGCATTAACATTTCTTATTAGATTCTTTAATTATAGCATTTGTGTGTTAATTAATATTTTAGTGTGTTTATGTAAAAATATGTTTAAAAATATGTTTTTAGTATGTTTTTATGTTTAATAATATTTTTAGTAATTTTTAGAATCATTTTTGTGTATTAAATAATTAGTTAGTTTGTAAATAATCAAAATTGTAAAAATATTATTGTGTAATTTTATTTTGAATCTTAAAATATTTGGAAATAAATTTTTAGTTTGCAAATATGTTTTATAATATTTTTAGTAATTTTTAAAAAATTCTCGAGTCTTAAATAATATATTTGTGTGAAATCGTTAAGACTCATTAATTTTAGAAGTTTTTATTGATTTTTAGTGTTTTATTGTAAAATAAATAATTTTAATTATTGTAAATATTTTGATTATAAAATAATCAATTTTAATATGTTTATTTATCTGTAAATTTGAAAACCAGAGGAAAAATGAAGCTAAAAATACCAATAAGGAGCCAATATTTCACCAAAGTCAAAAGAGAGACCACAAGTCTCCCACTATAAGCTTGCATTTGTCCTCACCATATGTTCTTGTTCTCCGTTCTTTAGACAAGCCATGAGACCATTTACCGTATGTCTTCCGTTATTAAATAATATTCAAAGCTTCAAGTGGGCGGCGAAAGAAGGAAAGAAAAAAAAATTCAAATAAGATCCTTTCAAATAATTGAGTTATCTTAGTCATATCCGACAACATAAAAAATAAATAAATAAATAAAATCTTAAATCTTTCCTATAAATTCCCATGCAATCCCTATCCGAAATATCCCTTCTCAATTTGTAAAAACACTCTCAAAAATGTAAAAGTTTAGTTTTTGTAAATTTTCTTTTCATTTTAGTTTTAGTTTAGTTTATGTTGTAAAATAATTATGCTTTGTAAAATTATGTCTGTTTTTTCTTTCGATATGTCTTTCTACATTTTCTTTTGGCTGAGAAGAGAGGGAGAAATTCTGACAAAATTAAGGTAAATATTTTTAGTTTTTTTAAGTTTTTTAATTAGTTATAATCTCAAAATCATTTTTAGAAAACTTACGAGCTTCTTTTTAACTTAGCTAAAATTCTTACAAAATTAAATTTTGATTTACAGTAAACATAGGCTGGCACGGATAATGCTTAGGAGCACTTTAATTATTCATAGACCAGGAATGACACGATAAATGTTTAACTTTACTTTTGTTGGTAATTTTAGTTATTTAATTTTGAAATCATGCATATTTATTAAAAATGAGTTTTTCATACATTACAGACATGAATTGACACATTAAATACTTGGTAGCTCTTGATTTATTGTAGACCAAAGATAGCATATTGCATACTTAAACCATTTTAATAAATAATTTTAGAAAAAACTAAAACATATTTAAGTTAATTGTCAGAATAGAACCTTTAATCCTCAGCATTATTACAATTGTTGTTTCTTTTAAGTTAAAATTGTACTTATGGTTAAAGTTCCATCTTTTATTTAATTAAACTTATTAAAGTTTCATTTACCATTCCAATTTAAATCACATTCTTGTCGTTGAAGTTTCAAAAATCATAAAAAAAAATCTAAAAATATAAAATGTAAAAAAAAAGGTCAATATTGTAAATAAATTGTAACTTTAAACCTCAAATTTTTCAGCTAATAAATAGATAAAAATAGAATAATTGATATTTTGGACATTTGCAATACTTTTTGTCTGTAAAATCGATCTTGCATTCACTGAGTTTTATTACTGAGACAAGCTTATATTTGAGGTTATATCAAACCTACACCAAGGCCCTTATAAACACTGGTGAAGGCGTGAAGTCCAAATAACCAGACGTTGCCTTTCCATGGAGAAGCTTTGATTTCTCAGAAAATATCTTACAAAATGGTTGGAGACATTGAATGTCAAATGAAATGTCATCAGCTCTTCGAAACATGATAGCGTAGGGCAGCAAGGAGAGATCTTGCTGGTCACAACGGCGGCAAATGAAATTGGGAATAAACTTAGGGTGGTGAAATAACAAAATGCCATGGACGACAGACAGAGCCAAACAGGATAGCAGATCGACAATTGGGGAGTCCAAGAAATATTTCGAACAATAGGTCTTCACTAGCATTTTTTAGGAATTTGGATACTACAAGCAATAATAAAAAAAAATTAGCAAGTATGCAGACCATAAAAGAGTTATTGAATTTACATTATCAAAAAACATGAGCAAGAGTTTCTACATACACAGGAGATATACAAATAGCACTAACACAGTTAGCTCGCTTAGAAATATAGTTCGAGCAACAGTTTAAACCTAAAATATTATAGGAATTCAAAATTTGTGAGAGAAAAATACTAACAAAACTAGTTTGAGTTAGAATTTTTTAGATCGAACTATGTTCCTAAGCGGGATTTGTAATATTGGCATATAAACAGAGACAACAAGTAAAGATAGCAAATTATGACATACAAATTACTCTTTAGGAACTAGTAACTACAACTGCCATATACAAATGATGAATACAAACCTGATACATCTACAATATATTCACTTGCATTGCACCTACTATTATTTTTTTTGCTTTGCACCTGTGATGATGTTAAATTAAATTTCCAATGGCCCAATTATATGTAAACTCCTCTGTCCGAACCCACCGAAACAAACTAAAGCAGGTGGCCTCAAGGGGAATCAAACCTAAGACCGCCCACTTATTGGTTGAGGTCTTGAGCCACTCAAGCTACCCTTTTGGGGCTATCAAATTAACTTGTAATATCAAGAACACAGAGAGTTTTAAGTGCCATGCATAAAAAAAATAAAAATAAAAAAAATTGCATAAGGTCACTTGTACACAAGCTTGCCTGGTTCAACATGAGGACACCTTAACTGTACAGTTTCTCCTCATCTTTGTTCCTTTGCGTCTAATGTACACCTTCTTCTTTCCCTATCAAAAACATAAAAATACTCAGAATAAAAAAAAAAAAAAACACGAATTTGATTTATTCTTCAGCTAAAAAATCGAAGGGAAAACAAACCTTCATCAAGGTGGTGCGATTCTTAGCCTTTTTCTTTATAACCGCGGACCTAAATCGCCTCTTTGACATCATGATTTTAGGCAACAAAATTACAAACGCAATCGGCAAACTCTTAAATAAACGAGGCGATTAGTTTAAAGAATGGGGAGATCTGATTGATTTTTTTTTTTTTTTTGGCTTTATAAATAGAAGAGAGATGAAGTATTATTTATATGTCTACTCAAAAAAAGTACTTATATATCTTTCTGTATATAAGGCGTGATTTTGGAGATTTGAATTCAATCTTGCCACCAGCCAACCTTTCTATCTCTATCTTTATGGAGTAAGGATTGAAATTTGAATTAGTTGGCGCTTTCCCCTTGAACGGCGGAGAGTCGTTTTTGCATTCTTACAATGAATGGTATTCAGCCTTTCATGTAAAACAGTCTTTTTAACGCTCTAAATTATGCAGGGGTATTCAGATTTTTTTAGTGCCGTATTCAGAGTTTTAATTTTTAAGATTGATTTTATTTATTATTTTGGTTTAATAACATTTTAATTTGTAAAAGTTAGGAAGGGTAGTTTTTTGAAAAGCTTAATTGTTTTAGCGGTATTTTGTATAAATTTCAAAATATATGGGATGTTTTGGGCATTTCATGATAAAAACCATATTTTAGCAAAACATAGAGAATGTTTTAGGTATTTTATTAAAAGAAAAGCTTTAAAGTGGAAAATATTTACTGTCCAGTTAAATGGAAATTATCAAACTATTATGTCGAAAAAAAATCTCAAACTGCCATTTATATCATTAAAATATATATAGAGGGTTTCTTGTGATCAAATTCTCATTTTTTCAATAAACATGTCAATCTTTTGCTCATTTTTGCGCTCTGAATGCTCCAATAATCACAAAATAATCATAATTTATGGAAAACAAAAGAGGAGAAAACTTAAGATTGTAATTAATCATTTCTAAGTTTTAAAATAAACATATCTGTTTAAACATCTCAAACAAATCTTAAGGCACTCTCAAGTAAAACGTTTCTCAATTTTTTTTTAGTGTTCTTTTAATCTACGATAAATTGCTTGAGAGGTTCCGACTTTTTTAAAAAGTTACAATTTGGTCCTTAATTTTTTTTAATTGAATCGGGTCTACTCTTTCCTTTTAGGTGTAAAAGGACTGATTTAACAGTCATCCGGTCCTAAAGAAGTCAATGATTAACATTAATATCAAAATAAAAATAAACAAAAAAACACACAAACCAAAATGAAGGCGAAAGCCCAAATTCAACGAAATCTTGCCTCAGGCCCAGATTCAACCAATTTTGCCTTAAACCTAAATTCAATAAGCATTCGATCATTGATGAGAAGCCTCCATGGCAACCTTCCCTTTACCCAACTTAGAAAAAGAAGTGATAAGTTCATTGAGAATCTTTCAACGCATCACTTTTATTCTCACCAATCTTCACCAAATCCCACAATTTATGACCATCTTTCCTCTTAAGAGCACTACTAGCACTTACAGCTCTAAGTACATCTCCAACCCACGCTAGATTTGTGGGTTAAACATCATTTTTAATGTTTATGCTATCTCCAACGAAATGCTAACGAGATAAACAGGAGCATGTCAAATTTGACGTGCCACTATACATCACGTCATTTTAGTGACGACAAAAAACAATTAATAAAAATAGAATATATTAAGAATATTTTTTTTTATGTTAAAAATGATGTAAAGGATTGAAGATGAATTTATTGTTTGATGTGATAGTTACATTATTTTGGTGTAAAAGTTATACCATTTTAGTGTTATAAGTTAGATACTCTAACTAGTGAGTCCAAAACACAAATTATCCCCCAAACTTTGTAACCTTGAGTATTTAGATCCCTATTTTAAAAATTTAAACACACAAGTCCCCAAATTTTTAATTTGTTAGTCTCTGTTAAGAACTTGGACATTCATGTTTTCAAACTTTTAATTTAGGGTCATTATCACTAATAGCTTCTAAACTTTAAAATCTCCCCTGTTTTGCCCCTTGAATTTTAAAATCACTACTTTAACCTCTGAACTTTCAAAACTTCATTTGTTTTTTTTTTGCAAATGTCAAATAAAAATAAGTAAAAAAAAAGAAATTTTATTTTCATTTTCTTTCATAAAAATAATATATTGTTAAAAGTTTTTTGGTGTAAGTCGAATCATATTTTGGTCTTGGGAATCGTACAAGATCCAAGCTTTTTTTTTTCTCTAATAGACGATTCCCCGACTACGAAAGTTATTTTTCAAGGCGAAATTATACAGTCCCCTTAAACTTTAAAAACTACTACTTCACCCCTGAATTTTTAAAGTTTCACTTTGCCCTCTGAACTTTCCATTTTTCGTTCAAATAAACGAAACTAAACCTATATGATTCACATAAGGTCACTTGTAAAAGCAAAAAAAAGAGATTTTATCTATTACTCTGTCTACTATTCAACAATTTCTCCTCATTTTTGAATGGAAAATAAAAAATTTAGAAGGCAAAGCGGTAAATTCATGAGATAAAACGGTCATTTTAATGTTCAATAGGTAAAATAAGAAAGATTCTAAAGTTTAGGGACCGTTAATATTAATAACATTTTAATTTATTGACACTATTAGTCCCTATTTAAAGAATTTGGACAATTAAATCTTCAAAATCTTAATTTATTAGTATTGTTAGTCCCTATTTTTTTCTTTGCCATTAAATTTCATAAATGGTGTCAATGTTTTGAGTTTTCTTTGTTCCTTGGATCTTAAAAATACATATGTGTGTGTGTATATATATATTACACAAAGTACATTTGTGTGTGTGTATATTACACAAAGTTCAAAAAGCTCTCCATCTTTTTAATTGTAATGTTAAAATGCCCTTGCATAAATTTAAATCTGATAATTAATGACCGAAAATGATTGATTGGAGAAAGAAGAAGAAGGAGAAGAAATTTACAAATCTAATGTAATTGAACAACAAATTGTTGTATTAGTGTTCTTTGGTTACATTCTTGTAATTCAAAGTTGACCTACTTTAAATATAATTATAATAAAATGGACGATCAATTTGCCCAAGGATATTTATGATATTTTTGTTTTCATTTGTATGTTTCGTTTTGTTGTCATTGATAATCATAATTAACTATATCATAGTTTTTTTGGATAAACACCCCTGTCTCTAAGTCTCCGTCTCAATCCTATCATCTAAGCTAGTCTTAAATTGGTTATGTTGTAGTATTTTAACTTAAAAAATTACAATATACGATTAAATTATAATTATAAATTAAAATTCAACACAATTTTTAAAATATATTGAAAATGTTCTTAATTACATAAAAAGAAGCACATGAAAAGCACGTTCATGAGCATTCTTCTAACTTCATGAGAGAGGTAGATTTACATAAAGAAAAGAAGTTCTTCCGATTGCCAATACATCAAATTCCACAAATTGAGAGAGCGTTTCTAATATAGTTACAGTCTCCAGTTCTCACATGCTACAGTATAAAGTAAAAATAAATTATAGTAAAGCTTTCACATATTATAGTAAAATAGTTTCAGCTTTTGGTTTTAATTGTGTTGCCAAAGACACTTTGAAAATTTTGTGTTTATTTAACTCAACAGTTCTAACTGTTAATAGTATAAAACTCTCAATAACTATAATAAAAAACATCAAATTACTATAGCATAACAGTTCATAAACTTAAAACTTCAATGATAACTGAAATGCTAAACGACATATTAATCAATGAAGACGAAATATTTTTTTTAAGATGTTACATCACAAAAGTTGAGGATAAAAAATAATTTTAGATTAGTATAAGAGAACACAATGATATTAAAAGCATTTAAAACAAAGTAAGAACTAAAATATTATATCTTGTAAAAATAATACATTGTAATATATTTTTATTTTATATTACAATATATATATATATATATATATATATATATATATAAAAGAGTTTTACCCAATACAAATTAAAACTTTTCTGTTCGAACGTTCAACCTACAGCTTTTGGCTAGTTCTGGAGGTGCCCAAATTTAAATATAAAAAAAAAAAAAAAGAAAAAAAGAAAAAAAGACTTCTCTTTTTTTTCACAAATATATATACGTATATATATCTCGTCGCATCGCAGATCCGCCGGACCACCTCCATTCTCTTAGTCCCAAAAGGATTCTTCCCGTTTCCTGGGGACCAGAAAAAAAAAAATCCTAATTGAATTGAATCTCGCAATGAAATTCATGGTAATATTCTGATTGATTCTTCAGAAGATCTTCTTCTTTTTCTTGCCCTGCAACAACAAAAGCAACAAGCAGAAGGAGATATGTTGGGAACGGTGCAGATAGGGATGGCGGCGGCACTGGTGGTGGTGCTGGTCCCGATGGGTATGGCGGGATGGCATCTCAGCCGCAACAAGATGCTCTTCTTCAGCGGCGCCCTCTTCATCTCCCTTGCCGTCGGCGTCCACCTCTCCACCCCCTTCTTCCCTTCCTCTCTCTCCTCCTTCTTCGTCTCCTCTCTCTCCTCAGCCGTCGTCGTCTTCGACTCCCGCCGCCACTCCTGCCTCTCCCTCCTTCACGACGTTGTTTGGAATCTCACCCTCTCCAACTCCAACTCCAACTCCTCCCTCCATTACGACAAATCCTGGTCATGGCCGAATTCCTCCTCCGATTGCAATTTCCAGACTCTCTCCCGCTCCGATGCCTCCGATCTCCTCAACGGATCGTGGATCGTCGTCGCCGGGGATTCCCAGGCGCGATTCATTGCTCTCTCTCTCCTGCGCCTCCTCCTCGCCGACTCCAATTCATTCGATTCTGCGAAAGGTGATCTCTTCAAGAGGCACAGCGATTATAAAACCCTAATTCCCGAGATCGGCGCCAGGCTCGACTTCGTCTGGGCACCCTACGCCGATAACCTCACCGACTTGGTCGCCGCCGCCTTCCGCCGCCGCTCCCCGCCGGACGTCCTCGTCATGGGCTCCGGCCTTTGGCACATGCTCCGCGTAACCAACGAATCCGATTACGCGGTTTCCTTGAAAAAGCTGAGAGATTCCGTCGTCTCCCTGCTTCCCGTGTCGCCGGAGCTTGCCGGCGACAGGGTGGCGGGATCGTCGGCTCCGGCGCCGCAGCCGCACTTGTTCTGGATCGGGATGCCGACGCTGATAAACTCGATGCTGAACACGGAGGAGAAGAGGGAGAAGATGACGGACGAGAGGAGGGGAGCTTATGATAGGCAGCTGTGGAAGAGCAAGCTGCTGCGGCAATCTGGTGGGCCCCTCTTGATGCTCGATATCGAGTCGTTGAGTTGGAACTGTGGGGTTCGGTGTACGGAGGATGGGATGCATTATGATCTGCCAGTGTATGAAGCTGCTGTTCAGATCATGCTCAATGCTTTGCTCATTGACTCTCATCAGAAGCTCTGAATGAGTTACATTGACATATATATTATATGCCTTTGGTAAACTTTTTCTTCTTCTTCTTCACCTTTTGTTTTTCTGCCATTTAGAGATTAACCCAGGACAGAGTAGGACCGATAGTGGTATTCTTTATACTTGTTTGTAGTCCCCTTTTTCTTTTTGTATGTGAAAGATGTATGATTGATTACTATTCAATGCTTACACCGCTTGTATATTAGAGATCAGAGGAAGTATTTGGTTATGTTTTCACGTCCAAATCTGACGTGACACAGTCGAAAAGTACTCTGTAAATTGAAAATACATGCGCCCTTTTGCAGAATAAAGGTGATTTTTTCTTCTGGTGATATGTACAGTTATTATTATTATTATTATTTTCGCAACCATTCTTTGATTGTTTGCCATTGTCTCCTGTTCTGTTTTGTTGAGGGCGTTATCGCTGTTTATGACATTAGCGATAGCAATATGTGCTTGTTTGGTTGAAACTCGCAATGGGGGTATGCAAGGCATAAAAATCTTTATGCTTATAAGCCCCTTAACACCATTTTCGGTTTGGTGACATCATTCCTCAAGGGTAGAGGTTTAACGGTTAAGAAATAGGGAATGAGAGAAAACATCTCCATTATATCTACCGTTGTGCAGTGTTCACTGCCTTGAGTTAGAAGACTATTTGATAAATTACGATATAGATAGGGGCTGTTATGGTGACATCTGGATGTATTAGCTGCCACTAATCACTTCTCATATTGCCCCTTTTGTACAAAGAAAAAGGAAAAAGGTTTATAGAAGTTTAGATATATAGATACACTCGTATGCATATACATGTACATAATTTGGTCCAGTTGTTTGACTTGTATATAGTTGATAAGGCGTCATGTAAGATCGCTCTTTTTCTTTTCCTGACGACTAATGTACTTCACTAGAAGTCCATAATTTCTAACAGCATTTTACGTGATATATTAAGTTTGTACATAACACCAGTCTGATTTCTGACTCAAGATATTGCCACTGGATTGAGCTTGTTGTATGTGGCTTTGCATTGCTTCCCTGATGTTTGAGCCCAAGTGATGAATCTTGTTACTTTTTTCATAAATGGGAAGGCTAATTCTTCCTTGCTTAGTTCTGCCAAAATAAAACATTATGATATAGCTACTTGTCATCATGATTTCATGCATGGACAAGAAACACGGCTTATTTCAGAATATTAGTATTGTACTAGCAGGATGGTTACCAAAAGCTACAAATGATATATTTTTAGAGTTCCTTTTGATTTTCCTTTTCTCTAAGCTTCCATTTGAGATTGGAATTTCAGTATATGTGGTAACACGGAAGATTGCTATAGTTTCAATGGTTAAAGAATCAGAACTTGGTATAGTAATCTTCAACGTTGTGTGTATATATATATTTTCTCATATCCATGCCTTTAAACTTCTTTTGACTTACGCTTCAAAGGTTGGTAAAAGCTAATAGAAGGAGAAAAACGATGTATGCACTGCTTGACTTTTTTATTAAACTCACGAAAAAAATACACAGATACACCCTTCTTTAAATACTAAACGTCTAAACTGACCACTCTGACTACTTTCCTAACAAATAGGAACTAAACTAACTTACTAACTTCCTAAGAAGTAGGCTAGATACATGCTAACACTCCCCCTCAAGCTTGGAGTATAGATTATACATTTCAAGCCTGTCAACTAATTTTTTGAACATCGGTCTAACAAGACCCTTAGTAAGAAGATCCGTTGCTTGCTCTGCAGTAGGGCCATAGGTGATGCAGACACTTCCATCCTCAATTTTTTCCTTGATAATAAAGTGCTGATGAACTTCAATATGTTTAGTTTTATCTTGATGTACCGGATTATGAGATATGCTAATTGCAGCTTTGTTATCACAATAAAGCTTCGTTGGTACCTGAATGCACAACTTTAGTTCTTCTAGGAGATTTTTCAGCCACAAAAGTTCACACATACCATGTGCTAACGAGCGTAATTTTGCTTCAGCACTGCTTCTAGTTACAACAGCTTGTTTCTTACTTCTCCAGGTTACTAAATTACCCCTCACAAGTGAGCAATACCCTGATGTTGATCTCCTATCACTGACAAAACCTGCTCAATCTGCATATGTGAAGCCCTCTATGCTTCTTGGCTCATTTTTTGAGAAGAATAGTCCTCTTTTTGGAGTCCTCATTAAGTATCTCAAAACACGATAGGCAGCCTCCATATGTTCCTCATTTGGATCATGCATAAATTGGCTTATACAACTAACTGCAAAACCAATATCAGGTCGACTATGAGCAAGATAAATTGGTTTACCAATTAACCTTTGGAATCTTCCCCTGTCTACTAGACTGGCTGAAACTTGTGTTCCCAGTTTTTTACTAGGATCAATTGGTGTGTCAGCGGGTTTACACCCCAGCATTCCCATTTCTTTTAGCAAGTCAAGAACATATTTTCTTTGTGATACAAAAATACCGGACTTATTTCTTGCAATCTTCATACCCAAAAAATACCTTAGGCTGTCGAGATCCTTCATTTCAAATTCAGATGCTAGCCCCCTTTTAAGCCTCACTATCTCATCTTTGTCATCGCCAATAAGGATGATACCATCCACATAAACAATAAGAAAGGTGATTTTTCCATTCTTATGTTTATAAAATAATGTGTGATCTACATGTGCCTGAACATATACTTGTTGTTGGATTGCTTTAGTAAAGCGATCAGACCAAGCTTTCGGAAATTGTTTTAAACCATACAAGGATTTTTTTAGTTTGTATACGTTCCTAGCTTTTTCACCTCCATCGAATCCAGGCGGCAATCCCATAAACACCTCGTATTCTAATTCTCCATTCAAGAAGGCATTTTTAATGTCGAGTTGCTGGAATGGCCATTTTCCATCACAACTTCTTTGTTTGTTAGGGACCCAATTATCTAGTTTACCATGTAGTTCCTAGCAAGTTTCTTTCGTGTGGTAATGGTAAGGTTTATGACAGTGATTCCACCAGGCCTACCCTTTCTTTGTAGAAGATCAGTTATTCCCTTTTTTGTTTGGTCCTTGTGTGACCAAGGCAGATTTTTCGACTACAAAGAGTGCTGTTTCTTCAAGCATCACACGTTTTCTGGATTCCTCACAATGCACCTCGGAGAAAGCCTCATCAATAGGTGGCAAGGGTCGCAGTCCAAGGATCCGCCCCCTAACTTCATCAAGTTCTTTGTTGAGACTTGCCAAGAAGTCATAGACACGGTCTTTTTCAAGCATTTTCCGCAATAGGATGGCATCGGCTGGGTCCTACCACTGACAGGTGTTAAAAAGATCCAATTCCTACCATAGTTTTCTTAGGGAGTTGAAATATTGAGTAACCTCTTGATCTCCTTGTTTGAGATTTCAAGCATTGTTGCTAAGTTCAAACATCTGTGAACTCTCCATAGTTTTTTTAGGGAGTTGAAATATTGAGTAACCTCCTGATCTCCTTGTTTGAGATTTCAAGCCTTGCTACGAAGTTCAAACATCTTCAAAGAGTTCTCCAGGTCAGAGTAGGCTAACGTAACAGCATCCTAGATTTCTTTTGCTGTAGGATAGAATAGGTACGTGTCTCCAATGTTGTCTTCCATGGAGTGAAGCCATGCCATCACCATGGAGTTATGCGTGTCCCATGTTGAATACAAGGGATCGGTAGGATCGGGTTTGGGAATTGTTCCATCCAAATATCCGATGTTGCCTTTGCCCCGAATCACCATTTGTGCTGAACGAGCCCGCTAAAGAAAGTTCCTTCCATTTAGCTTATGAGTTGTGATTTGCAAGGACATGGAGGAGTTCTCTATCACAGCAGTGGGAACAATTGTAGAGGGACTTTGGGAGGTGCCTGTGGCAACCTCTGAATCATCACCTCTGCTCATTCCGGTTATTTGTTTTACTTAACTTACAATCAGCTTTTAACGCTCTGATACCATAAAAGCTAATAGGAGGAGAAAAACGATGTATGCATTGCTTGACTTTTTATTAAACTCATGAAAAAAATACACGGATACACCCTTCTTTAAATACCAAACTTCTAAACTGACTACTTTAACTACTTTCCTAACAAATACGAACTAACTTACTAACTTCCTAAGAAATAGGCTAGATGCATGCTAACAGTTGGAGATTCGGCTTTTAAATCATCACCTTTGCATGCTTTAAGAACGTAAGGTAAGATGTGATGACTAGCCTGTAGTCAAGTGCTTGAAGATTTTGAGGCTTATATATTAACTGTGAAAGAATACGCCTTTATGGTTCTAATCTAGGGTTGAAACTTGGGTTCATGATTTCTTTTGGTTGTGAACTTTTTGAAGAAAATATTTCTCAAGGCAACTAGTTGTCCTCAGAGACTAATGCGATGACTAATGCCTCATCCAATGTGGGAAAGTAAAATAAATTTGACGTTTCTGGATGAATCCTTGATTTAATCTAGGCATAGCTTGCGGAGATTTTGAAGAAATTATTTTCAATTGCTTTAGCGAATCGGGAAACTCTGCTGTCTTACCCTAGTATATAATGAGGAGAAGATTTGGTTTCTCTTTTGTTCTATCTCTGAACTCGTTCTTTGAGTGCCTTTAATCATATGAAATGCTCAAACTGGAAAATCCATAGGAAATTCCTCCTAGAACTTGTTTGCAGCATTGCCTGTGTTTTATCGCATTCTGTATTTTGTATGAAGTTTCATCCTCTTCAAGCATGATTGAGGAAATTTGAGTCAAGCTCTGACGCATTTCTTGGAATAGCCAAGGGAGGATGGTGTTTGGAGCTAGGATGCTAGTACTAGTGTATCTAAAGACAGTGTCATCTTATGAAAGTTGATGGATTTTTCTGTGAGCTAATTCATTAATATAGCATGGATTAATGAGATTTCATCAAATGTCAAAACTTCTTGCGCATTGTATGCTTAATTATTAACGGCATTGGACCTTCTGTAACCATCCTTTTGATCTTGCCCTTTCCTACCGGGTTGTAGTCTTTTTGTTCTGATGGGCGGGGTTCTAAGGCTAAACTCCCAAATGCATGCTTAACCAACGGATGCACTTCCAAGAAGTTCCAGTGTTAAACGACGATAGATTGTTTTCGGCATATTTTCAATCGCTTGCATGGATTTTAAGAGATTACAAGTGCTGCTGATAAAAGATTCAATAGAACTCCTTTGATTAGACACGAAATATACCTTGTCCCTTCTGTAAACACATCAACGCTGCAACCACATTCCACCTTCAGTTTAAGACGCAGAGTGGTTCACCATCCCATGATGCATGATTCATCCAAGGGATGGCCAATCATCTAGTTTAGCTTAAAATGCAACATAGGATGTTACGAGCTGCAATCCTGAACTTTGAAGATTGATTCGGGGCACTTTTTTACCCGTCTATCTGCAAACTTTTGATGATTACTATGAAATGAAATTAGAGAAAATTATCAGGCGAAATTGTTCCATCTTCTTCAGTGCATCCTCGGTTAGTGAAATTAACGCAATAAAAGATAGAATTAAAGTTGTGGATGCTTCCTGAGTTTGAATTCTAAATTGACTTAGCTCACTAACACCTTCTATTATTTTCCAGCATTTCTAATCTTTGCACTAAAAAAAATAAAAAAGAAATAAAATCCCCAATTGGGATTTCGATAAGCATTTTGGATATCCTGACGAAAAGGTTTTTATCGATAATTACCTTTTCTATTGCAAGGGCCTTAGCAATTTCAGAATATGAGAACATTAGGCTTCGATTTAGGATGAAAATTTGAAATCCAGAAAAAACTCCTAACGCATTTGCATGATAGTTTTCTTAAAGAGATGATATTCAAGTACTTGGACGGATAAACGGCCACAACAATGCTATTTTATAGCGTAACAGTACAAGCAAATTGGAAGCACTAAATAAACTTATAGAACATGGTTGCTAATTGCCATATGATAATATTACTTGGTAGTTGACAAATTTAAACTCAGCGTTGGTAGCTTGAACGGCGCTTAAAGCTTAGAATCCAGTCATCTGACCTCCAAATGTTGCTCAGATCTTCAGTTGAAAAGATTAACCAACTTGTTCAAGATTCATGCGCCCAAACAATCATCTCGCAAGGCGATGCCTTATTACTCCCCGCTGTTCATCTAAAACAAAATTGGCTCTAAAAAAGTGAGTGCTAGTGAAGAAGGGCTTTAGATCATAGATCTCATGTTCTTGCGCCTGCAGAAAGTGAAACCAGACCAAAACAATTGAGTTTAGTCATGAGCAATTGTATTTAGCTAAAGAATGAAATGAATTCAAATTGTTTGTCTAAATTACCTTGCTCTGCAAGTCCTCTATCTTCACATCGATATGGGTGAGCCCTGAAGTAGATCCAGATACAATTTCTTCAAAATGCAGTGCATTCTTAACGAGCTCGCGAAGGAGGTAAACAAGCAGCTCATTGTAATCCTTCTTGAAAGTCATATACTTTCTGAAGCTCTGCAAAAAAAAATTAAAAATCCTTGTAAAAATTAGCTTTTTTAGTCTTACTATTGTTAATGTTATAATAGAGAGGAATGGCATCATACCACATACAATGCTTATTGGGCAAAGAACATATGAAAGAAAAATGGCTAAAACCAGAGAACCAAAGAAACGTTGCAACCATATCAGACATTTTCAATATGACTGATATGATATACAAAGGCATGGCATGATATATGAAGCAGACACCAGAAGAATGCCTACAGCAATATAAACTAAAGCATGATCTCTCTCCATACCTTTTGTAAAGCTTTCTGCACCCCGAATTTTTGTGTTGAGATAAACGAATCGAGTAAAACACGAATCGCCATGTCCACATCTTCTTGTGTTACATGTTGTCTGAGGTGCATTCTTGCATGTGCTTCAGACATCCGTATCATTGACTCAATGTGCCTCACCGCTATTGGAACTCCTTGCCCATGCTATAAAGGGACAAGGCAAGAGAGATTTATACAAAGACATCATCAGAACGTAAGATTAAGCATTAAACAAATCTTCAAAAGAAAGAAAGTTAAGTGAAAGGAGAAACTTACTGAGGATTCTCTCCGCAATTCAGCATAAACATGAGTAAGTTTGTCCATATCAGCATCGTGCAACCTCGGGAACACATTCAACTTGGCATAAATGATGTACTTCTTAAGCAAATCTTGTGGAAGTATCTGAAGAGAAAAATTGAATACAGAAGCACAGGAAGGTTTAAGTGAAAGGATTCAGGAAGCAATAAGATGTAAGATGAGGACTGGATATGAAATGAAGTATAAACCTCTGGGTCTGCTTCCTCTACAGAAGGCTGGACATCCTCTTGAGATTCGCTCAAGGACTTGTCATCCAAGCTAGCTCCCTTGGGCTGTGATTTAAAATGACTGTCAACTACAAATTTGGCGAGCAGTTCATCAGCCACGGGATCAACCACATCCTGCAATGTAAGAATAGCCTTCCATGTTAACACGAATTTGCAAGTGTGAACTGAGAAGAGTTTCAAACAAATACCTTAACAACACAGAGGATGTCAAACCGAGAGATGATAGGATCAGTCAATTCAACATTCTGAGATAATGTTTTCGACGAATCATATCTGAAAAAAAAAAGAAGAATAATTAAAAGAAAGGCTTGTGCATGGAAATGAAAATGCAAGCACTCATGCAATTGAGGGTGAATTTGTTTGAAAACTAATTTGTGTGATGAAATGTACATTAATCATGTCATGCTAACAATCTGTTCAATGTTGAATATGAAACCATCCTAAGTGCCTTCAAACTAAAAAATTTAGGTAATTAATTTACAGGTGCTCATATAGCAAGCCAAGTTAGCAGTCTCGTGTCCATCAATAAATTTCCACCTCTTAAAATTTATCTACTTGCATACCTTCCTCCAATAGGATTGGCAGCAGCGATGACAGAACAGCGTGCTTGGAGGGAAGTGACAATCCCAGCCTTTGATATGCTAATACTCTGTTGCTCCATTGCCTCATGGATACTCACCCTGATGCAGGAAATGTTAAACATTCAGAACTTTCCTAGTTCGGCAAGAGAGGGGGGCGATTACGAAGGATGAGAAAATTTTCCTGCTCGTAAGATTTTCCTTACCTGTCCTGATCATTCATCTTGTCAAACTCATCAATAAGACATATTCCTTTGTCAGCAAGAACGAGGGCCCCTCCCTCAAGGGTCCACTCCCTTGTAACTGGATCCTTGTGCACTGCTGCTGTAAGCCCCACGGCAGAAGCTCCTTTGCCAGTAGTATACACAGCCCTCTGTCCAATCTTTTCAACATACCTAAAAAGGAATCATGACAAAAAAAAAAAAAAAAACTTCTTTCCTCAGTTACATATATCTTTTATCGGTAAATCAGAAAATTGACTAGGTGTTGCTCTTACTTGAGAAATTGTGATTTGGCTGTACCAGGATCACCTAGGAGAAGTACATTTATATCTCCTCGTAGTCTGTGCTTCCCCTCCACATTTTTCTCTTGGCCACCAAACATAGCCAGGGCTACTGCAGTTTTTATATCTTCGTGGCCATAGATAGATGGGGCAATAGACTTGATAATCTGTATTTTTTTTTTTTTTCAAATTATCTCCAGTTAATAAGACATCTCATAATGGACACTTCATGATCATGTAATATGAAAGAGAAGACAGATTTTTCAATAACAAACCCTTTCTCCTATCCTGGGGTCTTTAGCCAACTTCTCAATCTGTTCGTTGTCTTCCTGCGTAAGTTTACATGCAGAAAACAAGTCTTGTTTCTTTGTGACATAGTTCGCTTCCACTACGGTAGCAAATACAGGGAACCCATTCTTTGTGTTCAAAGATAAGTCAAAATTATTTGTATAAATTCCAGTAACTTCCTAAAAATGGAACAAAACAGAAAAGAAGTCAGTAGCTGCTAGATAACACAGTAACAACCCATGCAAGTTCAGGGCAGAATCTCACAATCTCTTCCCCAGGGCGAGCACAATCAATCAGATCATTCAACAGTATCACTTCCTTGTATCTTGGAAGTCGACCTGCGGGCACAGTTCCTGGGCTCTCTTGAAGGGTAAGCTTTTGATAATTCCTGTATATCGTCTGCACCAAGGCATAGAAGGGTAAGTAAAAATATCTACTGCAAGTTATTTTTATATTCTTTGCCGATAAGCCAAACACTTGAAATCCTATAAAAATATATTCTCAATGTATTTTGGCCTTGTAGTGCTTTTCCCTGTTTGGCCTAATTTGCAGATAACAACTTGCAAACCCAAATTTGGATCCATGGTTACTATTTTTTGTTTCCTGGCAAGTTAAGATAAAATTTAAATGGAACCCTGGGTACTCACCTGTTCTATATTGATAGTAAACGGTCCTTTTGATTGGCATTCAGGGCATGAACCAACCTTCACTTCTGAATAAGAATTCTGAAAGAATGGCCCCAAAATTGTCCCACACTTGTTGCAATCATACTTTACCTGTTGCAACTGGGGAAAAACCCCAGAACGTCGGGTCACAACTCCCCCGATACGGATCATTGTATTCAAATGAATCTGCCTGCAAAATTCAAACGAAGGAAAAATAAAAACAAGGGGAATCTTATGAAGTAGTGTCATAAACAATTGATGTCGTTACACAGTACCTAATGTTGCGAATCTGGTCGTATACTGGCAAGTTGGTAATGCGTACATAGATCTTCTGATGGATATTTTTGTAGTTAGGATGTAAATTAAACACAACATTCTTTGCAACATCTTCCATGACTTCTAGGACAGATTGAGGCGCATCAGCAAGCCAGATGGCAATGTTGGGATGGATGTAAATAAATTGCTTGTAGTCAATCTCCAAACTACACTTATTAGCTGCAAATATGAGATTGAGAAAGTCGATTTACTAAAATGACGCGAAGAAAGAGGACAGTAGATGAAACAAGCATTTCGTTAAGGCACTATACATGAACAACAATTTTACTTATCACATACAAGTTTCCCTGAATTAGTGCTAACAGAACAAAGAGATGATCATGTAACATAATAATACCTGAGACCATCTCATTAATCAGACGAACATATTCAAATTCACCATTTTCATTTTTCGGGTTCACATAAGTCAGTAGAAACTCTTTGAACTTTTTGGCAATAAAACGACGGACTTCATCCCTAGTAACCCACTCCCTCAGTGTGCCCTGCACACGATACATCTCGAACTCACCATCTTCGTCATCTTCATCCTATGCACCAGAACCAAACAAACAAGAATAAGATAAGCAAAAGGGCAAATATCAAACCGAGGAGTAAAGGTAAATAAGAAAATTGAAGACCTCAAAGGGATCATCATCGGTTTGATCAGTAGTGGGCACATCTTCCCTGGAGGGACCCCGCTGTGATCTTCCTGGCGAACTCTGCATTGCATCAGCATCATCATCATGGTTTCTTCGTGAACCTGGAGGCCTGAAATCAGCCCTCGTCCTCTTGGAAGGCCTGTAGTTGTCATCATCGGTGTCTGCCACAAAATATTGACCGCTATAAAATTGCTACAAAATCAAAAGTGATAACTGGTCTGCCCCAAGCAACAGAGAATGTTAAACCTCAAAAAAAAAAAATTACAAAATCAATAGTTCTTTTATACCAGAAAATGTTGACCGCCATAAAATTACTACAGTATTAGCTGATTTTCACTAGCCCAATAATATGTTATCCTCTAAAAAAATTCTAAAAAATTAAGAGCATTTTTGTACCAGAAAATGCTAAACCCTTTAAAAAACTACAGAGTCATTAGCTTTTTTCTCTCGCCAATGACAAATGTTAGCCCCCAAAAAAAGTACCACAAAATGAAAAAAATTTCTTTTTCTTGCTCTTTTCTTTTGACTCGCGACAGGAAATGTTAAACCCTAAAGAATTACTGCAAAATGAAGATAAAATACTAGGGTTTGTGATCTTTGTTGCAGGGCAAAAACCGAAAAGCGAGAGAGAAGAAAACCTTGATCATGGAGAAGATCAGGAAGCTTCCGGGTGGTGAGGCGAGCATCGCGAGCATCGAGCTCCAATTCGGCAGCCCTGCGGTCGGCCATGATCTGATCCAGATTCCTCTCGTCCTCGAGCGACTCATCCAGGCCCACTGACTC
This sequence comes from Artocarpus hirsutus, assembly GCA_946598075.1. Taxonomy (NCBI): domain Eukaryota; kingdom Viridiplantae; phylum Streptophyta; class Magnoliopsida; order Rosales; family Moraceae; genus Artocarpus; species Artocarpus hirsutus. The sequence continues at coordinate 38,448 of CAMOHE010054406.1, read as the reverse complement.
GTACTGGTCGTGCTCATCCATTCTCTGGTAATCACTACATAAGAAGAAGAAAAGGAGTGTCCATCAATTGTCGATTTAGACGGAAGAATCAGGAAAAGAGGATTACAAATTCAAGGACAAAGTAAACAGACTCCATAAAATTGTCGTTAAAGAGATCCTCGCCGTCGCCCTCGTCTTCGTCATTGGGGATGTCATCGATGTCGTCGTCTCGGATGATCTGGGGATCGACTTCGGCCTCATCGTCAGAAGAGGAGGGGGAGGAGAAGTTCTCGGAGGTCGTGCGAGGGAGTTGATCGGTGTTGAAACCGCCGGAGGTTGGCGATTCCGGCGTTGACGGCGGATTCCCTGCCATTTTCTCTCTGCTTTTTTTTGTTTTTATGGGTAATTTCTTTTCTGTATGCACAGCCGCAACCACCGAGATTTCCCCCTAAATATCCTGAGGTTTTGGCGGGAAACCTTCCCGCCAAGCTTGCTGACGTGGCACCCTTGCCATGTCATTTTTAACGACGTCGCACTTTAGCTTGTATTCTTTTTTTTTTTTTTGCTAGATTTTCGGATTAGAGAATTAGCTTTTATAGTTTTGGTAGCTTGTCTTCTATAAAAACATGACATTATTACTTTATTGTTTAGAGAATATAAAAATGGTATTTTATGATTTTTAAAAATATTGTTTTAGTATTTTAAGTTTGTATTTTTTGACGTGAAATTTTTTTTTTTTTTACCTTTTTATTAATGAATTCAAAACCATTTTTGTAAAATTACAATAGAAAATTTAAACAAAACTCATTAAAAATAAGTATATATATTGACTTATTCATTTTTTTTGTCATAATTTGTATTTATTTTCTTTTATATTTTTCATAAAATAATTTAGAATTAATTAATAAAAAAGTAAATTGAAAATCTCACATTATGAAACACGGATTCATGGTTCCAAAATGAATTTTCAAAAGGTAAAAGAATCATTTTCAATATGATGTTTTCTTAAAATATAATACACTAAAATAATAAAGACCTGTTCATTTTTGCCTCTCTAGACCTTTATTTTTTTATGGGTTTACCATTTTAGTATTTTATGCTTTAAAAATATTATATTATATCTTGTTATTTGAAAAATATCAAAAAAATATTTTGTAATTTTCAAAAATTCATTTTAATATTCTTAACTTATGTTTTATGATGTAAAATCCCAACTTAGCTTTTTATTACCTTTTTATTATTAAACTCCAAATTAATTTTGTAAAAGTTTATTAGTGTCTTGTTGAGTTTTGTTAGTCCAATGGATTTAATGTGCATTTTTTTACATGGTCTCCAACTTTAGTTTTAGTTATTACCCATTAATTTTTCTCTCAAATATTGAGCATTAATTTTTCTCAACTTTTGCTCCATTATCCTCGTTCAAAAAAAAAAAGGCGCCCTAGCTCCATTAACTTTTTTACATTTAAGAGCTGGTTTAACGACTCCTATAAATTATATCGTATTATATGGGACCGATTATACAAAAATTAATATAATACAATACCATACAATTTACTACAAGATGTCAAAAAAGTACACAAATCTTTAGACCCCAATTACATTTGCAAATCTAATAACTGTTACACCACCAAAACTAGAGGGGAAAATAAAGGGAACACGAAAGAAACCACGTCTTGCACCTTCTACCACCCCAAATATGAAAGAAATTGAATATTAAACTAAAAGGAATAATCCCCATCAGTCGATATTCTTCTGAATGGTCCCCCTTTTTTAGGACTCGAATTGCTTCCCTTCAAATGTCTGCCCAAAGTTCCAACTTTTGGGAGCAACATTAAAAGATGTAACTGTGACACCATCGCTACTGGTGACCTCGAATGAAAGCGGTTGATGCTTTAAATCGGCATTTATATGCCAGTTTTGGCCCCAGTTCCGCCCCATTGGAAGCCAGCCAGTTCTTGAGCCCTTGATCTTCACTGCAGTTACGTCTCCAGCACCGGCGACGTTGCTGATCAATACTGAGATAAAGATACCTGCACCGTCAATTGTAAAACGCATTCCTCCTTCCTTTCTGCACTTTATTCTGTTATACAAAAACCAAGTGACAATAATTAAGGAAAAAGACATGATTCAAAGTTGACAATCGGGTATAGTCTCATGTTGTATGTCCATTCACCTTCAATACAAGTTCGGTACATCAAAAACAAAATAAGGTTACTTTTACCAGGCAATTAACATGTTCTTGTCTCTCTCTTTTTTCTTTTTTTTTTTTATTTTTTTTATTTTTTTTCTTTTGGGAGCAATGATCCCGTAAAAAATTCTCAACGTTATTTAAGCTCAATTCAGTTATAAGAATTATACAATTATAAGAACAAAATAAAACAAACCAGAATAATAATAAAAAAAAAAAACCAACCAATGAACAAAATTAAAAACCTTTTAGGGTAGAATTCTATAACGGCCCTACTTCTAAAATTTTTAATTCGTATTAGATGCCACAGCTTTCATATTACTCATTTGGCAATAAAATTTCTAAAGTCCTAATTGATGTAATCTTCAGAAATCACGTATGTAATCCAATAACATCTATGGAGTAACATGATTGGTACACCTAGGTTCCAAAAATGTCCTATTAAAATTACGTTAAGAGTTCTTTTACCAACAGTCATCGCTTGGTGGAAAGAACATACGACTTCTGAATTCCACCCTCAGCTATGCTACAGGATTCATGAAGGGGAATCCATTCTTTCGATCTTACATTTATTGATAACATTTTATCCCTTTCTTCAATGGGGCAGAAAAGAATTGAAGCTATGTTTAGAAACGCTGACCAATCATTGAGCATGACCTGAGAAGATTTACTTTTGGAAGCTGTCAGCTTATCTCCAACCACTCAACATCCCAAAAGCCCAAACAACACCACTTTTAGATAGAAGTTAGAAGTTAGATGATATTGATGTCTTCTTTTGCTGTTTCAATTTCTCTATCTTTCTCTATCCACATTTATTATCTTGGTCTTTGAACATGGTACTTCATGCCTAATCCAGGAAACAAGAAGGGTTGGAGCTACACAATGTGGGGAAAAAAGTCTATTTAGAAGGTCTATCTTTTCAATGGTCAAGAAAGGATTCGAGATTATGTAGTAAAACATAAAAAGTGTCCCCATCCACATCACCATAACTAAGCCTGCCTAAGCCTGGTAAATAGAATTGATGCACAAAATGAATGATCTTCTCATGTAAATCATATAAATCATATAAATCATATTTCTCTTTTGAAAACTTACACGGCACGTGCGCATTGTCCCTTAAGGTATCCCTAGGATTCTCTCTCCCTCACTCTCCCTTTAGAAAGATATCTTCTACTCTCTTTTTCTTTTTCTATTGATAAATTACTCTCTTGTACTTTGACAAATAACAACAAAGCACTTGTCACAACTACAGTAATGAAATTAAAACCAATTGCTTAGTCCTTAAAAAGCCAAGTCCTACGCTAACAAGGAAATTGAATGCCGATCCTAAGTTATCAAGAAAACATCAGTAACCGATAAGAAGATCTCAGCTAATAAATAAAAATTGGAACTGATATAAAATCTTGAATCTTGATCCAACCTTTGTCTTAATATATATGGATATGACTAAGTACATTCTCTAGTGTCGAGTCATATAAAAGAAAGAAAGGATAACATTTCTCCTAGGCAGTCACTTGAATCTTCATTGTGTACGGTATCATTTCGTGGTAGTACCTCATTTCAAGGTAGTGCTTTGGCTATGAGAAAAAAAAAGCCATGTATATCTAAGCTTTCCAACCAATCTACAAGGTAGCCAATTTTCCTTACTTTAATTTGTAATATGCTCCTAAATGAGTAATGCCCTTTGCATTCTAGACGCCACATATTGAAATGGCAAATGGTCGAACCTAGCAAAATCTTACACTCAACAAGATAACTAGATAAGTCTTTTAAACTAGAGAGGTTATTAGCACAAACAACAATCCTATAAAAGGACTACACATGCACTCTTATATACTCTTAATGGAATCCAAGTATAGGGGTGCTCTAAGGAAACCAACAAGCACTCTCTGCGTGCACACTTTCTTGAACTGGTATATTTAGCTAAAGGTTTACAGAACGGAACCTCTCTTGCTTTGAATTCCAAGCCATTTGAGATTCATAAATCCACATACCACGCTAAAGAACTCCACATATTTGCATTCTTTATGGCATTTAGTACCTATTCCCCATTAACGTTTTGTAATTTAACAGTTTCATTTTTAAATGTTTTTCCTGACAATCTGAACCTTACAATTTCTAAAATTGATGCAATGAACTCAAATGAAGTTAAACCTTAAACGAAATAATCATAATTCGTTTAGCACTTGTATTGAACATTTGAACTTTTTGACAATTTAGCCCCTAGAATTCCCAAACCTCATCATAATCAAAATTGAAATGCAAACCATCGAAGCCATATAAATTGAGCTAAAAGCAATCACAAGAAGAAGAAGATAATTACCTGCGATACTGGACGGGCATATTGCCGGCCTTCCAAATGGCGATCTTCTCGAAGGCCTCGATCGGGAGGACGAAGTGTTTGTTAGGAGGATTACAATATCCACCGCCCTCTGCCGTGAAGCCGTAGTTAGGGGAGCAGAAGTTAGTGGCCGTCACAATAATCGAGGTCCCGGGGATGCACCATCTCAGGTCCTCCACGCACCTGACCTCGAAGCAGGCGCCGCAGATCTGGCCGCGCTCGAACATGGCCTGGCTGACCCCCACCGTCGCCATCCCGTACCCGCCCTTCACCAGGTCGCCATACCCGCACGCGCCGCCGACCACGTCCCGCGGGTCGGCGGCGGCGTAGTAGGTGGCCCGGGCGGATCGCCACTCGGAAAAGTACGAGGGAGAAGAAGAGGCGGCGACGGAGGAAGGGGAGTGGGAAGTGGCTGTGGAGAGAAGTAGGGAGGTGAATAGTAGGAGGAGGAGTGGAAGAGAAGCGAGGGAATTTTGCATTTTTTAGCGTCTTCGAGTTGTTTCTCTCTCTGGAGTTTAGAGAGAGAGAAAGAGAGTGAGGGGAGGTTTTCGTGAGAAGTGTCAGAGATGCTGCGACAGGGACAGACACGACGAGAGAGAAAGAGACAGTGAGAGAGTAAAGAAGAGCAAAATCTCCATTTTTTAGGGAGCATCGCGCAACACGTAAAATCCGGATGATGATTCGGGTTGCGTTACGGGTCAGGAGTATTATTATGAAATTATAACTAAAATTAGAATTTATTGTAATATGTGATAGCTTATATTTTAGCTATATTTGTTTTATATTGTAGTATATAATAGTTTTTTAACTACTTCATTTTAGGTGATGCAGTGTAAAGCTCTCATATTTATAGTGTAAAATAAAATATACTATAATGTAAAACTCTCGCATGCTACACTCAAATGTGTGGTCACATTATCGTGCTAAAAATTGATATTTTAATGTAATTTTTAGATTTTTTTTTTAAATTATATCGTAATTATATGAATTTTATAACAATGATGTCACACTGTGCACTTTATCACTTTGAGTGTTTGACAACCTTGAGTTAAACTGTTGGTTTAAATTATTTTGGTTCAAAACACTATATCATATGAGAGCTTTAGAAAATGTTTAAAAACCAAATTAAAACTTAAACATTATAGCATATGAGAACTTTACACTGTAACAAATTATCATTTTTTACTGTAGTATGTAAAAGCTTTACATGTGGCATTAGGTTTGCCAAATAAAATCTTATAGAGTAGCTCATTTTTATCTTACAATGTAACATATAAGAGTTTTATATTATTTAAATTCAAACTATCGATTTAAACCAAGTTTATCAGGTAACCTTTGGTTCTTCTGATTGTATAATCATAATTATAACATGTGCCTTGTTAACCCTATTATTGTTGCTGTTGTTGTGGTTGTTTAAGGTCAGGGCATGTTTTGTCAATGAAATAAGAATACTTGATTGGATGTTTTCTTAACCTTGTGTATGATTAAAATGATATAAAAATATAATAAATGCAAATTAGCAAAAATCTCGTAAAAAATTTAGTGGTTCAATGGTATTTCTTATAAATAGGATATATTTTTTTCGTACTCTTATCATTTCTTAAACTTTATATGCTTTAAAATCTTTATTAAAAATTGCAGTTATTTAGGAACATTGACGAGGGCAAAAAAAAAAGGGGAAAAAAATGTGTATAGAATTTGATGCGAGAAATTAACGAGGATGTAAGAATATGTATAGTAGAATTTAATGTTAAAAATAATAATCATCAAGAAAAAAAATATTAACGAACTAAGCGATATTTATGACATTAGCATCCTCTATATTAGATTTAAGTTATTTTATTCAAAATATATATATAAAAAAAAGTGAAAAGTTGTGATACCCAAGCATTTTTAATACATTAAAAATGCAATAACTTAAGAATTATGTTAAAGAGAAATTATGTGTCACAAGGATTAATGTTTAATCCAATTTTTATGATAAAGTTCATAAAAACAAAAATAGGATTTTTAAGCGCAAAAATCATGTCATAGCCTTGAATAAAGAAGAAATGATATGAAAATAAGCTGAAAAGCTTAATTGTTGTGAAATGTGTTGCAACAAATGCTAAAACAAAAATACAATTTAAGAAAAACACTATATAATAATATGAAAAATTATACAGTATTAAAGTAATGCAGTGTAAGAAAGTACACTGATAAATCTTTGTAATATGAAAATTACACTGCAAAAGTAATATAGTGTAGGAATTAGACTGTTTAAGGTTAAGCAATGTAAAAATTAGACTGTTTATAGTTAAAGCAGTATAGGAATAATATTGTTTGAAGTATATTAATGAGTAAGGAATGTTGTAACAATATAGAGAATATACCGACAGTATAAGAAAAATATTATCAGTATAAATTAGACTGTATAAAGTTAAGCCTTATAAGAATTATATTATGTGGTAGATGTAAATAAATATGGGAGATATGGAAGGTTGTGGGACCTCATAAATTGTATAGAAACGAATACTAACATTAGAAGAAAAAAATACAGTTAGTATAAAGTTAGACTGTTTAAAAAGTTTTATGGGACCTACAAAGAGAACAACTTAATGGTTGAGATTAGGCCATCACATATCTTGATGTGGCCCAATCCCTTGATGCCAAATTCCCTAAGTCATGATTAAGCCATCACATATCTTGATGTGGCCCAATCCCTTGATGCCAAATTCCCTAAGTCATGATTAAAGAGATGAGTCATCCAAGTTAGTGGAAAAATCCTACTTTTATGCCTTAACCATTATGCATTAAGAACCAAAAAATGCTCACTCATTTCTCAAAGGAAAACCGACTCCTCTCTTATGTCTCTCTCACTCAAACTTTGGTGATTTTAGTCTTCAATAATCCAAAAAAGCAAGGTTAAGAATTCTAGATGAAGATTAAGGAGTTTTAAAGTAAAACTCAAAACTTTCTCTATTATGTACTAGGGTTTTTGTTCAAGTTTTGATAAAATTTTTATGGTGAGGTATGGGCTTGATGTCAAGGAATTTTGGAAGCTTTCAAGTGCTAGAAAGTGAGGACAAGCACTTTGCATGAATTAGATAAAATCTTAGTTTTTTTAATTAAGATAAAGTTTATGCTTTATTATGCATATCAAGTGTTTGATGAAATGTTTTAGGCTAAGGCATGTAGGATGGACATTATGGGATGATTATTTTATATTTTATATTGATAGTGATGATGATGGAATGAAAGAAAGTAAGGGTTTTGTGATAAAAAGTAAAAATTTGTTAAACTTTGTTAAGTTCAACTAGTTTTCAAGAAATGATGATTTTGAGGGCATAAAGGCCAGTTTGTTTATCAAATATGGCACAGGATCTGCCAACATAGTGAGAGAAACAACTTTTGTGAACAAAGTTTTATAAAATTCTAAAAAGACAAAATTGCAAAGTTTTACATAAATCCCACAGATTTGAAAATCAACCAAAAAGTCCACTGTAACGTTGGAACTTAAGGAAAGTTAAAACATGAAAATTGTAGAACTCATCGAAATTGTTAAGGTAACAAGGACAAATTGTCAAAGTTCTGTACGGTTGATAAGTTATGAATTTTACAAAATTTTAAGCACAAAATTTCATGAAATGAAAACATTATGAAATGTTTGGACTTAGACCATGGAACTTTGGAAAGTTTTATTCCCTGTGAAAAATTGGATGTTTTTGTACAAAGTGATCATTTTTGGTCCCGGGGGCAAAAATGTAAAATTTTTTATGTTTTAGGCCAAAACTGTAAAATCATGTGAAAACTGGGTTTTCACGAGGGAACATTGGGTTTCTGCACTGATGTAGGTAGTGAGTAACCATAGATATTAAGTTTTAAAGGATTTAAAATCTAGTCACGGAAAAGAATAAAAGAAAAACGTTAAGGGCAAAAACGTAAAGATTTTCAAGTTTTAGGTCAAAACTGTAAAGTTTTGATAAAACAGATTTAATTGAAAAGAAAATCATTGTTTTGTTTTCCGTAATATTACAAGACATAGAGAAGGTTCCGAAAGTTTTCCAATACTCGGTAAGGGTAAAATGGTCATTTTTTGAAAAAAGCTGAAATGGACCCAAAACTCCCGGCATCGAAAAACACCCCTTAGCAAGAATTTTTCCTTAATATGTAAGTAATGAAATGGTAAAGTTAAGTGATAAGTTTAATAAATTTATGAAATTGATGAAAAACCTATTGAGGGTAAAATTGTCATTTTTGAGAAAAATGGCTAGAATAGAGTCAAACATTCCAAATTAGCAAAACAATCTTAGACAAAAAATGTTCCGTAGTAACCGCCAGTGAGACGAAAAATTTAACTAAATGACGCTTAAGAACAAAGGTAACTGGTAAGTTACAAAGTCAAGTAAAAAAAAAAAGGTAATTCGGTGGGTTAGATGGCTAAGCAAAAAGTAACCCAGTGGATTATATAAAGAGAATGGTAATCTGGTGGGTTATATAATTAAGTAAAGGGAAAGGTAACCCTAGTAGGTTACTAAGCAAAGTAAAAGAAAGTAAATCGATGGTATACAAGTTAAGTAAAAAGGAATAAATGATTAATGATGAAATTCTATTATCAATCGAGTAGATTAGTGATATGAAAAGTTAGCTAATAAGTCAGGTGTCGTATGATCAGGACACAGAAGCCGACTAATGAAAGGAAAAGGAATGAGACGGGAACGCTAGAGCTATGACCAAGTTAGTTCTCTCATATACAGCATGAAGAAAATGATTTTCTAATGCATTTTATATATTTGCAAATGTGTTTGAAAATGAATTTCCAATGTTTTGAATATATTGTATGTTTGCATATGAAAGACATAAAGTTTAAAGTTCAAAATAAGATTTGCAATGAATTTGCAATTATCATGTTTAAAGTATATTTGCATTTGATATATATAACATTTTTAAAAGTTCAAGTTATGATTTCTAAAGTATTTAAAGTATGTTTGCATATGAAATGCACAATGTTTTAAAAAGTACACGTTATGATTGGCAAATGTGTTTGCATATGACGTATTAGCATTTGATATGATACCTAAAGTTAAACAGAAGGTAAAATAAAGATAAAAAGGAAGTGTTATACTAGTCTCTTTGATATGAGGTACATAAGTAAAGTTAAAGTTATGACCATCTTGATGTGAGGTACATAAGTAAAGTTAAAGTTATAACCTCGGTGTTCGATGGTCTCAAGTCTTCTACAAGGGAAGCATTATGTTTATGATCTCATGATTAATAATGTTGGTACGAACACTAAAGTAAGATAAGAAAAGTTAAGGAACAAAGATAAATAGTTAAAGTAAGAAATAAATGTTCACAAAATGCTCATAATTGGATGATCATAAATGAGTATAAATGGCATCATACATATCGATTATGCTTGTATTGCTTGTCATGAAATGTTTATGTGTTATATTTATGAAAAGCATTCTAAGGACTGCTTTATTTAAGTGTTTATGAAAAACATTTCCTGTTTATAAGAAAAGGTTTATGAAGGAGGTTTTAAGAAAAATATTTAAGAAATGTCTTATGAAAATGTTTTTTTTTTTTTTGAAAAAAGTCTTAAGAGAAGGGTTTTTATGATAAAAGTTTTATAAAGAATGTTCAAGGTTTTATGAGTTTACGTTTGAACTTACTGAGCGAAAGCTCATTAAAATTCTTTTATACTCTAGGTAGTCCTATAGGTTACCAATAGGATCTGTTTGAAGAGCTTGGTGCTACGAAAGGCAGATGTGAAGATTTGAGTATGGATACCACTACAGTAGTATGCTTCTGCTAGTTTAAGAAAATGTTTTCTCACTACTTGATATAGTGTTTTCAAAATATTTAAGAAAATCAAAGTTTTAAAATATGTTTTCAAAGTTTCAGTTAAATTTTACGAAATGTTTCATATAATTAAAAAAAAATTATTTCAACATTTTTCTTACTAAGTAAGTAAGATTAATATTTAAGTAATAATGTTGAAGAAAATTAACTGACAGCTTGAAAAAGCTGGTCGTCACAAAAGTTTTATTAGAACTACTGTGGCTATCATCTCAAAATAACTAGCGCATTGTTTTGCAAGCTCGGTCCTAACCATAATCTCGGTTATAAATAGTATAAAGCTCTCACATGCTATGATAACAATAAAAAAGTTGCTATAGCGTAAAGCTTTTACATGCTACAGTAAAAACAATTTTAACCACCCTATCAAACACCCTATAAGACGTTCTAGAGGGTAATGTGCATTATCCCAGCACTTCAAAACTGTTGCAAGTATATGTACAAGGCACGTTACTTAAATTCTTACCAAGAAAGTTGTCAAATTACAAAAAGCTTTGTACTCTTTATTTTTTCCAAATCAAGCAGCTTTTTTTCCGTATCAAGCAGCTTTAGTGGGTCACGCATGCATGGCCGCCAAACTTGAAAATTGTTGCATGTTTGTTGCATTAATTTTGAGATAATGCAAGATTTGGATTTCCACCATGACATCTCGTTGGATAAAACTTTGTTCCACACGGACTTGGCATTGCAAAAATGGTGACATCAATGGAGTTGGGGGCAGAACACTCCCCAATTGGACTCTCGTGCTTAAAGTCATTCGTGGATCATAAGAAAAAATGAGCTCAATGTTAATTGTTAATCCTGAGTGAATGAAGAGAAAGGCTCATCTATCCCGCCTCGAGAGAAGTGTGGATTAGGATAATGTGTCTTGATGAGTGTGAATGTGACACGACTAAAGGCGCTTATGGCTAGCTCAGATGGCCCCAGGAAAAGCTCAGAGAGGCCCCACCGATGGCTCGCTGTAAGATGCCATCACATGTTTTTAGTTATTTCGTACCCTCCACCGATGCCCACATGCTACTCAACAGCTATTTGAAAGGAGGCACATTCCTATTACGTCTCTGAGCTTTTATTTGTTTTGCCGTTAGTTTTTTTTTTTTTTGTTATTTATCTTTTTATATAATGTATTTTAATTTTTAATCTTATTAAATTTATATTTTAGATTAGATTTAATATATAAATTTATACATTTACCTAACCAATCTTTAGTTTTAAACTAAAAAATTATCTAAAATGCCCTCAAATTAAAAAGAAAATAACTTTAAAAACTTGAAAAAAAACTTTATATTAAAGTTTTTGCCTTCAAAAATATATATTTAATACATTCAAAAATAGGTGTTTTGTATGTTTTTATTTTTGTTTTATTCTTATTTTTTGAAAGTTTTATTTTTTTTATCTTTTACTTAAAAATAATTTGGTCAATTTGAATGTTAAAATAATTTATTGATTGAGATCATGTACATATTTGTGTATTAAATCTAATCTAAAAGTATACATTTGATGATATTAAAAACTAAATACATAATTTTTGAATTAACCTAAAACAATCAGTATAGAAAGATAAATATCTATTTTTTTTTCTTTTCAAAAGGTTGTTTAGTTTTAATACATGAAGATGGAAAAGGACTCCTACTGCTACACCGTTAGTTTGGGCCTACGTGCATTACACTTAGTCATTGTTATCCAAAAACTTGGTTGGAGCTGTTGGTAATCTAGTATGAAGATTTGAAACATGTAATGAAATGCACTTTCTTTAAAGTGTTATTTGTCTCCTCTCGATTGAAGGAAATCTGGTATGAAAACTTGAAACATATAATAAAATATGCTTTCTTTAAAGCATTATTTGCTTTCTTGATTGAGATTGCTCGCAGGAATCACTCTATAAATCGTTTCCAAGATATAGAAAAATTAGAAAAATATAAACACAGTTTTTTTGAGTGAGAAATTACATATAAAAAAAAGAATTAACTCTGATCACCTTTTTTTTAAAGTAACTGTCACCTGTTTAATAAAATTGTAACCTTTATGAGCAAGCTTTAAGTAAAATTTAGTGTACAAGTCATTAAACTTTTAAACAGATAGTCTTATAAAATCCTACAAGCTTTTATAATATTTCTATGTAGGACCATGGGTGGTTGTTCTAATCATTTATATTTAAACCTAAACAATTCCAACAGCAGCTTCACACAAAGGTTGTATTTTTTCCATCCGTATTTTAGAATTTCGAGGATACACAACATAATTAAAAAATTTTCTTAAATGTTATTTTAACAGAACCATCCATGATCTCTCCGAGACAAAGATAGAAATGATCACGAAGATGATATTTATTTCATGTTTTTACTAGGAAAAAAATTTGTGCTAATTTATTGATCAAGAAATTCAAACCTAAATATCATCATAGTTATTTTACGAAACAAACAAGAACTCACATACGCAGCTTTAATATTCAGATACCATAATAATTCTCACTTCACATGCTAAAATGAATAGAAACAAGTTTTCTTGATAAAAAAAAGAGGTAAGTTTTATTGGTACATTTCCAAGCGAGAATAAAAAAGGGGGAAAATGTGTTTTTAGTACATATAATAGACAAGAACAAAACCAAGGGTTTCACGGTTCAAAAAGGAAAAGGAATCAGAAGAAATGACGAAAGCTGATCCCAGGAACTGAAAGCAGATACTAAATACAAAAGATACTAATGCATACAGAAAAAGTGGGAGATAATTTGCAAATTTACAGAGAATTGTTGGCGCTCATTGTGGCGCTCTTATCGACAGACGTACACGCGGATCAGTCCCTTGACTAAGTTAGAAGAGATTCATCTAATGATAAGATAATTAACACTAGGGAAAAATCCAAGAGGGAATCTATAAGCAGAGTTGGATCCTCTTCTCTTCCCTCTCTTCGCCTGTTATGATTGGCTGAGTTTCTTCCTCGGCCGCACGTCTTTTATACGGCATGAATCCTTTTCTACACTTTTCAGTTCTTACCCTCAATTGGGAGAAGGCCGATCTTGAACTCGGTTTCAATTTGAAAACCAACTCCGCTTCTTTTCCCTCATTTTCTAAGGAAGGGTAACGACTCTGAGTATTAAACACTGAACACTTGTCTTGTCCATTTCCAAGTTTAGAATCTAAAGCTCCTTTTACCGGCTCTGGCTTATTGCACGGCACGAAAGGAAATGGTAGACCCCTGTAACACGGCCACAATGGCATGGGAGATGCGGAACCAGATACCGCAAGATTAGAGTTGTCACTCTGCAAACGTGTGAGATAGAGAGCCTGCACTCCACGAGGCAAATGACCCCAAACATGATTCTTATTCTCTGTCGAGGACTCCATGGTCGTATAGTTTTGCTGTAACTGTTCTGCTGGTATCTCATTGCGTTCCTCTGATGGCGGAGGTGGCTCACAAGTCTCAGTAGTAGGGGAAGATGGTCTGTGGGAATCTGCGACTACCACGGTCCTTCCAAAGAGCTTAAGGCTCCGAGCACCTACTTCCCCAGCTGAGCTTTCCTTATCACGGGCAGTGTCCTGGGAAAATGATTTGTGTTTCTGCACATTAAAAACATAATGGTAAGAATGTTATGAATGGTAACAAAAGAAACAAAGAAAAATGAAAGAACTGCTTAGGACAATGAGTCTGACGAACTTCACCGGCATTTGTGAGCTTACTAACAGACAATAACCAACTAATTAATTGAATCTTTACTCGTATCAATGAAGGACAAAGAATATGCTATTTCCAAAACCGCCAACTTGGATAAACATGTGGCAACAAGAGAGAATAGCAAGTACCATAGGAAATTGAACATCAGGTACCAAAACTGGAGCTATTGGAGGAGATCCACTGTCCTCAGGCGATGGATTGGGCTCAGAATTCACAAAGCTCCCGTCGTGAATGCTAGGAGCAGATGAAACTGGAGATAAGCTGCCATCTGGTGTATCCAAACCACCAGAGCCAATCGTGTCCGATCCCATTGCGGATAAAACCGATTTCGGAGACTGGTTTTCTTGCTCTGAAAGCGATAAATTTGGAGACAGAGAGCTTGTTGAATGCTCAGCAAAGGATATATCTTTCTTAGGTGAATCGACAATTTTGCGTGGGTAGGGATGCATAGGCTTCCGTTTGGGACGAGGAGGAGGTATTTCAATTGGCTCTTCAGAGCTTGTATTTCCGCCATTTGGATCTCTTGCAACCTTACCACAAATGAAAAAACAAGTAGACTAAGAACAACATCCTTTACAGTTGCGTTAACCTTAATAAGGGTTTATGCAAGCCTAAGATCATCAAATTTCTACTTACTTAAAAGAGATGGGCTATAGATATTATGGTAGAGAATGGGGTAACTGGAATAAGAGCAGTAAACCTTATAGAAAAACTTTTGAGCATGACTTCGAATCTGAACTGCAGTCTTTGTGCCCACATGCTCTGTTATGAATACAAGGAAATGTTTTACTAAACGAAAAAATAGTTTCAAAATGTCACCAAGAGATATACCAATTAACAAAATATCAACCTTCAATCTTTCTCCAAGCCCGACCATACAGCTTCAATGCTTCAAGGAACTTCCTATGCTCTTCTTCTGTCCATCTTTCTCTCTGTTTTGTGATTGTGTATGGCTTCCTCACCTAGCATGACAGAGGAAGAATAAAAGTTAAGAACTGCTAAGATAAGAGAAGGTTACACCAAATTATTAATTACTTAATAGATAGATATCAAACATGGGACATAAAAGACGAGTTCAAACCTTAGGAGAATAGTCATTTCCACATGAAAACTGGTCCTTTAATTGGGCACTCAGTGAAATTGCTTTGCCTGATGGGAAAACACTTCCTCCATTGTCACATTCCTATATTGTAACAGAGGAAATATAACATGTTCAGTATGGAATCCATCTTAGAAAGCAGTTCCACAAAATTTCAAAGAATCAATCCAAAAATAATTAATTAAAATCTAGAAAAAATTAAAAAAAAAAAAGCACAAGAGAAATATCCAGCAGCAAGATCTTTTCTTCATTTATTTTCTAACTAAGATTTTTTTTCCCAACAAAAAAAAAAAGAAAAAAAAAACTGAAATGGCTCTGTAATGGCCTTGTTCTATTTCAGCAGAGCAATAAAGATTCAATGAAATTCAAGATCTGAAATTTGCTAATTTTTTTGAAAAAAAAATTCTAAAATTTCACAAACGAAACAAGCAGAGCCAACAGCTCATGCATACTATGAATGAAATACATACTTGGACAGCCATAGCCGTAGTAGAGACCATCGATCCTTCCACAACGCAAGATTTCCTTTTCTTCTCAAACAAAGCAAAAACTTAACAACTCCAATATACTCATAAACTCAAGCTCAATTCAACAAATTTTCACCAATTTGAAGAATTTCTTTCGCGTCCTCCACTGTTACTCCTAATTTCCAACTCAAAAAAAAAAAAATACTGCAAAAATCCCTAGACCATGACGATCCGACGGCTGAGCAGAATCCTCTGAAGTTCTTCGAGCTCGATCCACAAAAAGCTAGGCCTTCGATTTCGTAGAATCCAAACTTTTTTCCAAAAAAAGAATTCAAACTTCCGCAAAATTTGAAGAAGAAGAAGAAGCTTGTCCGGAAAGAAAATCTTACCGAACAACAAACATGAAACGAGAATTCTCCCCGGAATTTCAGAGGAAAAGCAGAGAGAAAATGAAGGATTCGGCAACAAAGAAAAAGAGAAAGAAGGAGGAGGAGGGGAGAGAGAGAGAGAGAGAAGAGAGAGTTTTAGGGAAGGACAGAGGAGTTTGGATGCGACGAAGAAAAAAGGGACGAGCTGAGAGCGAAAAGGCAAAAAGAAAAAGGGTTACAGGAAGTTCCACGTCAGATTCAGTGTTTTTAATTTCTTTATTTAAATTATTTTTAATTTTGTGAAGTTGAAATCCAGAGAATTCGATGGAATCTTGTGGCTGAGGACGAAAGAGTTCATCTGCACGTGGCTTTGCCTTGTCCTGTCCCCTCCGCTTTTTGTTAGGCGGTAAGTGTTGTGGGTGTTTTTAATTACGTTTTCCTCTTCCAACCAAATTCAGCCACTACTGGATAATTCTCCTCTCGCGACACTCGCAGCTTCTACACGCGCAAGCCTACTCGCTTTCTCTTTGGCTCACCGGCATAATATTCTTTTATAAATATTTTTGTTGGCATACGTGGAAAATTTCTTCCAGTAATTTAGGTCGTGTGAATAGATAATATTTGGAATTTAAAGTTGCTTAAGATTTTTGGCCTTTCTATTTTTGCTAGTTCTTTTTTTTGTTAGTTTATTCATTTGGGTCAGCTAACTTCGTCCTTGTTTATGGATTATTATTAAGTGTAAAAAAATGTATTAATTAAATATCAAATATAACTTTAAGTTACTTATTCTTTTAAATAATTTGTTATGTAAAATGCTACTTTTTATAATATAAAAAATTTAATTAATTCTATATCTAACTCTACTTTAACATTGCCAGGTTTAATATACAAAGTGTGCTTAATAACATAGTTAGAATTAATTTATTGTAGTATGTGAGAGTTTTATATTATAGTTAGTGGTTGAGCTAGGTGGGTGAGTGGGGCCTGTCGTCCCCTCACTTTTTGAAAATTAAAGTTTTAACCCTTTAAATTTTATAACTTTTATATTATACCCTCTAAGATTTAACATTTTCATGTATGCCCCGTGACTTTTCGAGCATCTCTCATGCAAATGCTATAATATTGTGCTAATGTCAAGTATTGACATTTAATTATAAAAAAACTCTCTAATGCAATGCCTTTTTTTGCGCCAAAATTTTCAGATATTAAACTTTAGCTTTTTACATCCTCAAAATACAATGTATAAAATAAAAAAAAATAAAACTTTAGTAAGAATATTCTTATTGTTAGCGCATGTTTTTAAACATTAATTATGATGAAAATCATATCAAAATAAAAAAGAAATGCATAACAAATATTTTGTTTTATATATCTATACGGTGTTTGGGAGTATTGATTCAAACCATGGTTTGAACCAATTACGGTTAAATCTATTGTAGTAGTGTGAGAGCTTTATAATATAGCTCACTTTTTCTTAACACTATAACATGTGAAAGCTTTATACTTTAGTAACCAAAAGTTTTAGTTAAAACTAAGAATATCAAACACTCAAATAAAAATAAAACATTTTATGAAAAAAAAACCTAATGATAAGGTATTTTTATAGCATAAAACTCTTAATATGTATCTAGTAGTTCTTGAATATTGTGATATAATTTTTATGTAATTTATTCTTAAAAAATTAGTATACGCCAACAGCCCCATTGAAGTGAAAGGCTGGCTCTATAACCAATTGTAGTTTATTTTTATTTTATATTATAGCATAAAAAAATTTTACATTGTAATAAATAAAACGATATAGTTGAAACGGGGTTAGTAAATAAAGTCATGTATATAAATATGAGGAAAATAAATTAAAATTTACATTTTGAAAGTAAAATAAAGCAAAAATGACAGACGTTGAACGATAGAAGCGAGTAGCCTCGTAGTGGTCTACGCTCCACCCACTAATTTCCAAACTTTAATAAGAGACAACATAATAATAACAATAAAATAAAAAAAAAATGGACGAAATTTTTGTGGAGAAGAGAGGAAGTTAAAATATCTGAAGACGAAAAAAAAAAAAGGCCAGAGAGAGAGAAACGAGAGACAATGTGGACCAAGATTTGTGGATTGCTTGGATTGCTCGTACAATAAAAGAAATGAGATGAGGATGAGTGGGGGAGGGGCTTTGGCTTTCTCTCTCCTACGCTTTTTGCCACGTCACAGCCACTAGCCGCCCTCTCCCTACAACTCTTGCCACGTGTACGAAAGGGAGAGGGATATGGATGGTTCTACGCCACTCGTTCATTAAGTTGCTCTCTCCTGTGCCTTAGGAGCCAAGAAAATTTCCCACCACATATGTCCACAAGGGCGTTTTGGTCAATTGACTCCCGAGCAATAAATGAGTTTGTGGGCAACGCCAGGTGTCCTGGAACGTGGAAAGTCGCAGTCAAACATTAAATAAATAAACAAATGAAAAAGGGAAAAGAAAAATAGAAAATAAGAGGCTCAAGATCTTTCTTCTGATATTCGCTCCCCGGTTCAAGCCGGCTGACGCTTAACTATTGGCCATGAGCTAAGCTATGCAAAATGCTTACGTCAGAATAGAATTAATTAATCAGAAATTGTTTTTTTTTTGAATTTATTATATGTGTTTAAAAAGTGTTATTAAAATTGAAACTTTTAAACTAAAAACTATAATATATGAGAGTTTTATACTATATCAATCAAGAATTTTGGTTAGAACCAATTTTAGCACACAATCTTATAGTATTTGTTAGATTTTTGGTGGTTGGGGCCTCGGGGCCATGTTAACCATTTTTAGGGGAAAATTTGAAAAAAGAGTTAAGAAAATATAAAATTAAGTGAATGACCTCTTTTTTTTTTGCATTAAAAAAAGGTTTTTTCTTGAGCACCGAAACTGCCCCAACTTTTTTCAGAGAAAAAAGAAAAAAGACTGTATCGAAGAGAGGAATCCAACTAAGGTAAAAACAAAAAAAACTGAAACTGTTTTGATGCCCAAAAAACTAATTTTTTGATGTCAAAAAACCAAAAAAAAAAAAAAAGGTTATTTGCCAAAAAAAAAATTTGGTCGGACTATTCATCAAAACGTCCCAGATCAGTTCACTGGTGTCTTGAGGTGAGGAATTAATATACAAGGAACTCTGGTGTTAGACAGACATTCTTATCTAATAGTTTATTGGAAGTTATTTTATCGAATTAATATTTTAGTGATCTAATTTACGAAAATCTATATTAAAGAAATGTATAATGCATCAGACAATACTACTTGTAGCTGCTCATCAAATTATTAAAAAATCTAACATCTAAAACTATTTGACCTAATGGTATAATAAAAATGCATGCACTAGCACAAAGAATCTCCCATATGAAATGCAAAAAATGCACGGCTCTCACATAGACAGAAGAAGAAACAAAGGGGGGAAAATAAACGAAAACGATAAGAAAATATGAAATGCGTGGATGGCTTTTAAGTTCTCTTGTTATTGTTTCCTTTTTCTTTCAATTCTTGGTAATAAAAGGTCATTGAACACAAACCGAGATGCGTGTCCCCTAAAAAAAAGATGTAATTTTTTTACACGTTTTTGCTAGGCATGTGACTATGATTGAAAGAAAAAAGCTAATTCATTAAGTGAAAAACCACATGATGTATCCATTTCCATACATTGATATTGATATGAACAAGGGATTCCATCACGAGACATCACGTGCCTTGGGAAGATTCAAGATGCATGTAAGGAGGACTTTAAAGAAAATTGTTTTATTTCCAAGCAATGATTAATACCCAGGAGGTTATCAAATTTCAAATCTTCATTTTATAGAGAAAAAATAAAACCAAATATTTCCTTGAAGGAAGACACAATACATCATTGTTAAAAATCAAACTATGTTTTGTTCTTGTTGATGGGCCGGTGAGCTAATCTTCTTTAGTGGCGTCTACTCAATTCTCATGATCGTAGGCTTGATGCATCCATAAAACTGATTAAGGTACGACCCAATAATGTCAAATGATTCCTTATATCTTTCAAGAAAATTAGGTGGATGGTATATTTTGACCACTTTTTTTAATAAATAACCGAACTTTATAAAAGTTAAGAAATGATTAAACTATTTGAAAATTAGAAAAATGATTCTTTTACAGCACTATGTTGGTAATTAACATTATTACGTAAGTGATTAATTACAGTTTATCACCAATAAATTGGTTTATCGTTGATTTATTAATGATTTATTGTCAATAAATCAACAAATTGTTAAGTGAAATTGGCTAATTGTGATAAATCAGCAATAAGCAGTCAATTTAACCAATGGTAAACTACAACTTTATTCATTGATCATCACTGTTACATTACTGATTAACATCAGTTATTACCGATTAACAACATTTGTATATTATTGTAACTATTAAAAAAAGTCAATCTTATAATTTTCAAAAACTTTAGCTGGTTACTGTAAGCAAATATTAAAGCGACATTATTATCGAATACACTTTGCCCTGGTTGGTGATCTCTAATATGATAAAATTTGTTATTACCCTCCGATGCATGAATTCTCAAGGCTTGGCCACTTGAATAGCAAGTACAAAATCAAAACTGATTAACTAGTCTACGACATTTTAGATTGTGCCCATAAACCCCATGTGCTGTTTGACAAGGTCACTTGACAGACACTTCAAAAGTTTTGTGTTAAATCAAGTAAATTAAGTGGGTGTTTGGAAGGGTGGTGAGAACCATTTTTACTGTTGTATGTGAGAGTTTTATACTGTAACAATTTTTTTTAATTGTTACTGTAGCATGTGAGAGCTTTTTACTATTCATAACTGAGTTTGTGGTGAGAACTGAGTGTTGAGAACCGTTACCAAACACCCTCTAAATTTGCATATTACATTTTTACCATTATTATAGCAAAATTACAGTTAATATTATAGCATGCAAGAATCTTACTTTTTCATATCACAAACGCTAAACAGTAATGATTGAGGGAAGTCGTGGGCTAGATTCTTAACCGTCAGTAACCCTTTGTAGGTTGAAAGATCTATTGAAAGTAATCCTAAAATTTAATCGATTTGTATAGAGTAACTAGATGAGAGATTCTCGTTCTTTTTTTCAACGTGGGAGTTCGACAAATATATGTCTTGAATTAATAATGCGTGCAAAATCATAATAAATTTTATTTTTTGGAACTCAAAAATTCTACACCGACTTATTTGAATAATTGGCAAAGGGTGCATGGCCATCATCTCCTAAGTGTCAGAAGTCAACGTTGAATTTGAAGGAGCTGCTAAGGATGCGTTCAGTGAGCACATTTGGATTATAAAAAAAAAAAAAAAACTCAAACTCAAATTGAGCCTATCATCTAAACTGTTGTTTAGTAAGGATTAAATTTGGATATAAAACTCAACTCGCATTGAGTTTTAACAGAATATCCGAATTCCACCTTTGTTAAATTTGGATATAGAATTCAACTCATACTAAGTTTTTCTGTCTCTTATAAATTTAAATAAAAATATTATACCTTCTTCATTTCATACCCAATTGATATAATTATTTTTTTCATTGTATCCCGAGCGAACAGAAGAATAAATCAAACAATTTTTTTCACTATCTATTTGAATACAAATTCGGATTTTATTTCATATTCAGATTAATACTTCAACTATACATCTAAGCATTAATTTAAATAATAATTTCAATCACACAATTAGGATTCCTCAATTTAAATTAATAAAAATTGGAATTCAAAAACCAAACCGGGCCCCAGGACTTTCAAATTAAGTGTGTTACACCATGACCGTATCTTCTCGTGGCTGAAGTTGTTTGTTAATCTACCAATCTTAGAGATAAGTTGTTTTTGCCTTAGCCATAGGAGAAGAAATCCTAATATTATGTCGTTAATGATATTAGGAGCGGAATTTGGTAGTTTATTTGCTAGAAAAATAGCATATTATCTAAAACATATGAGATAACTACAAAAGTTCGGCAACTAATAACGTAATCCAAAAGAAAAATAATGGGAGACGACAACATGCATCATAATGCATAATATATAGCCAAATGTTGTAACTGATAAGACATTTTATCATATATTTCAAGACCCGTAGTGGCTACTAACTTGATAACTACTAAGAGAAAAACAACTGGTACGACATGCCAAGTCCTGGCATTATGAGCTCAAATTTTACCTAATGCTTTGGTACAACTTGCAAATTCATTTGACACTCTCTCTCTCCATTAATGGAACTATTTGGGAGGGATTTTTAGAAGCTATTTTTGGTTTCTTTAAGTCCAAAAAATGTTTCTTGAAGTATTTAAATGATTTGTAAAAAGTGCTTTGATTCACCAGAAGTACTTTCAATCAAAGTTATAAAATATACCTTCATAATAAACAATTCTGAAATAGACTATGAAACATGTAGCAGAGTTTTTACAAGATATCATAAACTTTATTATAATATTTTTATTACTTATTAAAAAATTTTACATTATTTTGACAAATTTAAACTCTTTTAAAAATATGCTTCCAAACACTTACTAAAGAAGCATAACTTTTATTATCTTTTTCTACCGGCTAAAAACACAAGTAAAAGCTATACCAAACGGGCACTTTTATGTACTCATGAAACCTAAAGATCTATACCCAAGTAGTGTAATCTCAATTTTCCTGTCGTGGGTCGAACGAAAGGGACAAAAAGAAGAATTGTCTTTTTCTTGATCATTGTGAGTTACGACCAAGCCATGCAGCCTCTACTAGATTAGCAACCTTTAAATTCTAATTACCTAAAAAAATATAAAAATATTGCAAAAATTAGGTCTCATGCTATTTCTTTAACATCACTAATGTTTTGTACTTTTTTTTTAAACCTTTGATGCATACCACATTTATATATCCAAATTACCTTTAAAAAAATTTCACTATTTAATTCTTCCTCTCTCTCTTCTCATACTCTATGTTTCACTCTTTTTTCCTTCTCTTTTCGTGTCTCTTTCTCTTTCTATTTCTTAAAAGTAATATGTTTCAAATTTTCTTTCACAAAAATGCTAGGAATCAAAAGTGGCACATACAAGTGATTTTTTATCAAGTTGACATAGTCATCATCGACACTAAACGCCAGCATAGGCTTTATTTGTGGGTCCAATA
This sequence comes from Artocarpus hirsutus, assembly GCA_946598075.1. NCBI lineage: Eukaryota > Viridiplantae > Streptophyta > Magnoliopsida > Rosales > Moraceae > Artocarpus > Artocarpus hirsutus. The sequence continues at coordinate 15,353 of CAMOHE010054406.1, read as the reverse complement.
TTGTAAAATCTATTATGGTATTATCCCACAGTTGTCTTATAACATTGTTCCCTCAAAAACTTCAACACAGGTCATTTACATAATTGTCTAATAAAACACATTAAACATAAAAATGTCTATTAATTGTTTTAATTACAAAAATGTAACCACGAGCACGCAAAAAGGCTATTATAACATTAAGTAATGAAGTAAATAAAATAATGATAAATGTTTAAAATAGAAAAAAACAATGAAAAGAGTCAACACAAAATATTGAGTTCCTATTTTTCTTTCTTAATTTTTGAAAAGAAACTGAAAATATGGAGGAAGGATCATAAAGAAAAAAAAAAAAAAACTCATCCACAAGAAAAATAAAATTATATCTCTAAACAAAAGAAAAAAATCAATATCATAATTATTATGTAAATATGATAAAGATTTATAAATTTTGTATACGTGGAAAATAAAAGATTAGACACTAAAAAGAAATTGATGAAAATAAAGAACAAAAAACATGCATGCTTAAGCGTCACTATAAATAATAGAAGTTATAGATAATGATGGAAATAATAGAAAAATATGCTAAAATATGTGTTTTGAAGTGTGAATATATAGCATTATCATAAAGAAAAAATCTTACAAAATTCCTCAAGTACTTGCTGCAGTTCCTGAGAAAGAAATCGCCTTGGTATTGGATCCGCTCTTCTGTTAGCATGAACATGAAGACGATTCTATTCGTCTTCTTTGTTCTTAAGAGAACCCCTCGAACCATTCTTAAGACCACCCAGCCCTCTCAAATGAGTTCTACTATAAAAGCTTTCAACGAACACCCAGGGACAAATTTTAATGACAAAAAAAAAATAGAAAAAAAATATGTGCACTACAATATATGAGTGTATGAGTTATCGTAAAAAAATTGTTTCATTATAATAAAGATGAAAATAATTTAAAAAAGAGTCAACTATGTGTACAAAAGTATGTGTATAAGTGTTATCATGAAGAATATATTCATTATGATAATGATGCAAAAATATTAAAAAAACATGCTAGATATGCCTACAAAAGCATAATTACAACCATTGCAATATAGAATAGATTCATTATATGATGATAGCGAAAATAATAATAAAAATAAAGATGAATCAATGTAAGAACAATAAAACAAATCATATGAAATAGTATGAACGTGAAAAATAAAAACTAGATGGATTTGATTTAAAAAAAAAGGATGAATCAACACCATAAAAAATGAATAAACCTTATCAAATGAATATGCTTCTCACCGGCCACAAAAGTAGAATGAAAAAAAGGCTTTGAACTAATGAACAAGAGACTCGATGTTTTATAAAGTGTTTAAAAAATATGGTTAGAACCATGGTTATGGTTTTGTAGCATGTAAGAGCTTTACATTGTAGTAACTTTTTACTTTTTACTATACAATATGAGAGCTTGCATTATGTGGTAATCATAACCATAGTTTTAACCACAATTGCTAAACGCTCTATTAATATTGATGATCATGGAGTGAAATGACGAAATGAACTCCAAAAAAATAAAACTTAAGGAGAGAAAACGATAAAAAGAAATATGAGGAAAAAAAATCAAATGGGAAAAGTGTGATATAATTATTTGTTTTAAAAATCAATTGATACTATACGCAAAAATCAACACGTGTCAAGGAAAACATCCAAATTCAACACGTGAATCAATTGCAGTATATAACAACAGATTCAATCGGTAAATGATTCAATGTCATTAATTATACGATATAACAACGGTATGGACAAGTCAACCACACTTATGTTATATAGTTTCATTAATATTCTCGTAAGAAAATATGCATATTTCAAAACTAAAAAATGAAATTAAAAATAATTATTAATATTACAATATTCTTAATCATACATAATATTAACTTCAAATCTCCTAAAAAAGTTAACTTCCAATGAAAAACTTGAAAAGAAAAAAAAAAAAGAAAGTGCCTCAGGCACTTTCTATAATGCTAGTCCTATTGTAACTGGTGAATTGAGGACTATTACTCTTAGAGAGTTAAAATTTATAATATACCATTATCTAAAAAAATATAGCTTAATTTTCACAGATTTAATATACCATTTTTTGAAAAAATACAGCTTAATTTTCACATCAAAATGATTTTTAGACTTCAAAATTGTATACACTGAAGTAAAAATTACACTATACGATATGTTTGTAAGAGTAAAACTGGAATACATCAACGTTTAAAAATAGCATAATCAAGTAATACACTACAAAATTACTCATAATTATTGTAATACTTTTACTTTTTATCCTTTATAAAGTATTTCATATTTTTTCTATGTTTTAACATGATTTATAGATTAATTTATATGTCTTTTTTTTTTCTCACCGATGGCTATTATCTTTAGATTTTCCAAGAATTTGCACTATTATTAGCTCAAAGTCCAATAGGGTGTTTGATATGATGGTGGGAACCATTCATTATAACTGTTTTTATCCTAACATGTGAGAGCTTTACACTATAGTAATTTAATTTAATTTTTTATTTTTTTCTATAGCATACCTTTACACTGTTTATAACAAAGTAGTTAAAACCACTTATTGTCAAACAGTGTGCAAATGAAGCTTGCGGGCGTCTAGTTGGCAGCTCAAACAAAACTACACCCAAAATTCTCTAGCCCAATGTCCTCTCCCTATGGGTCAAAATACTACATAAAATTTTAATAAATGCTATCTTTTAAAGATTTTTTTTATAGATTCTATAAATATTTATTTGAAAAACAACTTAATATGCAATATGAATGATACACATTGAATGATAGCATTGTATAAACTTTTCTAAATGTGACATAAATAAATATAATTTTTTAAAAATGTGACATAACATGTAATTTTCTCAAATACCGAAAAAAACTCCAATCCACAACAGGCATAGGAATTTTGATCTAATGACTACCACGCAATGTGTCTGTTTAATTTATAGGTTTAAATGAAATGTTATCGAGGGGTTCTTGAAAGCTTTTCCCACCATTTTATTGAAAACCTTACACTCCTTTTTTTAACTTTTTGTGTGTAAATAATTTGCAGTTCTTAAACATCCACAATGCAAATTTAGGGAGTATCTTACTTGCCCAATAAAAATTGAGCTTCAATATAGTCGTAGGTCTTGGCCAATTATAATCAGCAAATATTGTTGCGTGAGGTTTTCTTTTAACCATCATTATTTTTTTCTACGACATTTATTTTATAAAAAAATTTGAATTGTTACATAAGTTTGAAATATGTTCACAGGTCATTTGTTTTATATGCTGTAAAAGTGATTATTATATTGGTATTGTTGAAAATTATAACTTTATTTTTATTAACCCAACTAATTACTCTTAAAGTATAGACGCGGCTGCACTACAATATTACAATGATTCCATGTCATTTAAAAACCAACATGATAAACCTTTAACGTTGTGAAATAAATGTTGTAAGTCAAAGATTTAATGTCGGTTTTCAACTTACTTGCGCGAAAGTCAGTTGACATGGAATCCACCGACGTACATTGAGATTCATATAATAGCGTGGGAATGAGACAATGCAATCTCGACCTCGAAATCCTGTAATTGTTTTCCTCGCCAAATTTGTCTTATAAATGGTGTGTGCATTTTGGTCGGGAAATTTTTGGTAGGATAACAATATTTTTTTCCTATAGCGTATAGGAGTAATGAAAATATAGTTTTTTTTTTTTTTTGAGAAAGTAGCTAATATGGTGTTTGGCAAATTCAGTTTCAACTCAAACAGACATACTGTAGTGTAAAGTAAAAGTATACTGCAATACTTTCAGTTCTAACTCACTTCTCAAACACCTTATAACTTAGTAATAGAAATAAGATACTAGTAAGTAGCTCGAATTCGTGACGGGGAATACTCCTTACCTCTCATCTCCTCAAACACCTAAGAAAGTAGGGATGCGGTGGATTTCTCCAGTGAGGAGGGAGTGTGAGATGATTGTTCCTCCATGTTGCCATCCTTAATACATATTTAAATTTGGAATTGAGGAACCAGGTCAAGAAAAATGTAGTTCCTATGAAAATTATTATCATCATTATCATCATCATCATCATTATTGCTTTGAAAAAAGGGATCAGGTCGTGCACTTTATGTCCACATTTCCTTTGACATATTAAAAGTCGTAGGGACCATTGAGGAGTGGAAAGGGTCCATCAAGTTTTCACATGCGAGACCTCAAACGACTATGATGTTCACAACACAGGACAAGACACCCAATCTCGATCCTTGGTATACCAATGGTAACCAAGACGCAAGTGAGTCAGATAAAAAATCAAACCTGGGTTGAGAGCATGGGAAAGCCTTGATTCACATCCCTTAACTACTACACCACAACCTTGGGTGGTTCCTATGAAAATTAGTTGGTTCTAGAAAGTCACAAAACCAATCACGCCCATAGAAATCCAATGCAATTTTTTTTTTTTGGAATTCAAATCCAGTGTAACTTTTCAATCCCAAGGGCACTCTTTTTTTTTATTATTTTTAAAAGTATTCAACATTTTACAATGGGAGGCAAAAATCGTGGGCCAGATTGAAAGAAAAAGAGAACCAAAGAATATGATAACCTAGCAGCAAGGAGAGAGAGAAAAGGGTAAAAAGCCTAAATCCATGAGCTGTGAGAAAATAGCTCCCTCTTGTGTCTCCTTTGCGTGAAAGTGGCGCCAAACTTTAACGGATTGAACGAGGCCACAGCCCAACGTCATATTCGCCTGCATATTCTCCCCCTCTAAGGCGATATACACCAGTGACAACCACGCACCAATACGCTGTCGTTTTCTTAAATCTAACTGGTGACCATAAAACGACAACGACCGGCAAAAAAAAAAAAATTCTCGACAACTCCTCCTTTTAGTTCAAGCTTTTCTTATCAACTATTATATATGTTTATATACAGAGTACGCACAGAGGGGCACTGCGTTATCTCTCCCAAATCTCGGATTTCATTTTCCGTTTTCCAGTTCTCAGTTTCTGTAGATCCCTCTCTCCTCCGCCTCCTCTTTCTCCCTCTAGATTGAAGCTTTGCACCCGTTGGAAATGGCTGCCGCTGCTGCTACTCTCAGCCCCGCGGACACCGAGAAGATCGCCATGCTCAAATCTTCTGTTGCCGGCCTTAACCAGATTAGGTATTTTTCGTTTACGTTTCTCGTTTTTCTTCATCTGAATCTTTTGATGGAGTTTTTCTGATCGAATCGGTTGATTAGTGTTTGTATAGTTTGTCTTCTTTTCAATTGCATGAGATCTGAGGGGTTTGAGTTCTGATCCTTTTTGGTGTTTCCGTGTTGCAGCGAGGATGAGAAGAGTGGATTCATCAACCTCGTTTCTCGTTATCTCAGGTAAATTTGGATTTGTTTATTTGAGAAGAGTGGATTTTTCGTTGTCGATGATTATATTACGGAAGAGGATGGAAAAATTAACTTATTATATTATATAGTTCTTCTTTTTTAATCAATTAAATAGACTGTAATAGCTTTCCTAGAGGATGATATTCATCAGTCATTGTTTAATTTGTGATTTGAATTTGTTTATATGGGAGTAATGGATTTTTTGATCCTTTTTTTTTTCGATGATTGAATTGCTTAAGGGGAAGGAAAAACTAAGATGTGTATTAGAAAATACTTCTTGTTATATAAATAAAAAAGACTTGAATTTGCATTTCAATAGCTTTTCTGGAGGATGATTTTGAAGAGTCATTGTTTGATTTGTGGTGGATCTTATGCACTTAAAAGTGGGGAAGCACAATATGTCGAATGGAGCAAGATCCAGACACCTACTGATGAGGTAGTGGTTCCTTATGAGACCTTGGCGCCAACTTCTGATGGTAAGAAAATCGAATTTCTTTGTTAGCAAATTTGGGTTCATCTCAACTTCCATTTTATTGTTCCCTCATAGATCTTTTTTAAACAAGTGGGTGATTATCTGTATCGATACAGATCCTGAGGAGATCAAGAAGCTTTTGGATAAACTTGTTGTGCTCAAGCTTAATGGAGGTCTGGGGACAACCATGGGCTGCACCGGTCCCAAGTACGCAAATCAATGCAATTCAAATGCTTCTTTCTTTTTCATACTTGGGATTGTGCTTATGAACTACCGACTGTCTGTTTGTTTCCAGTTTTAACATGAATCTTTGCTGAACACGACTTATTTTAATCTAAAAATACTGACCCTGTTGCCAAACTATCACAATACCATCCTTTTATTTTTTATTTTTTTTATTTTATACTCGTTCTTTTCTTTTGTCCTGGAACCATAATTTTTTTTTTTTCAAAACAATTAATAAATAATGATCAAATCTACATTTTTGTAGTAGCAGTTGGGTTCTTCTTACTTGCAATTTTAATAATTTTCAAATTTAGATTCGATTATTTACCTTTCAGATTATCCAATTTGCATGATTTTCACCGAGTTAGATATACTCTTGGGGTCTATACTGTAAGCTTCTTTTTAGTTTTTGCTGGTTGTAAATGAACATTGTTGGCGTGTAGGTCAGTCATTGAAGTTCGTGATGGGTTAACGTTTCTTGACTTAATTGTTATCCAAATTGAGGTCTCTCTCTCTCTCTCTCTCTCTCTCTCTCTCCCCCCAGATATATATGTATGTACACATACACATATATATTCTCAGTTTGCTTACTCCTTTATTATTTGCAGAATCTGAATTCAAAATATGGGTGCAATGTTCCACTGCTTCTAATGAACTCATTCAACACTCATGATGATACATTGAAGGTGAATATTATGAATTACTTCTTTACTTGTTGTTAGCTCGTATTGTACGCATAATAATGGGTTTTGTAACCTAATTGAGAAACTATTTTGGTTGTATGGTGGGCAGTGGGGTACCATAGACTTTAAGGTTATGTATGCTGTCGCCATTTTGTCCTTTGTGCTACTGTATTATGGGCAGGGGGGTTGGGGTCGCCATCTAACTTCCTTTTTCTAATAATTACTTGCATACATACGTCAAATTTGAATTGATTTAGAAATAAGCAGCATAGTTGATAGAATCTCACTAAGCAAGAAAACTGGTTTTATAGAAATATTTTGTAAATAATTGCAGTTTTAAGTTTCTGATGAAGCATGCATATGGAGAAAGTCTCTCGTACCAATGAACACTAAAAGACAGTCTTCCTTAACACGATACCCTACAACATATAACTCTGTAGGGATGAGTTTTTTTTTTTTTTTTTTAAATGTTTGTCACTGCCTGACCTTTTCATGTTTGATTTAGATCGTTGATAAATACTCCAGCTCAAATGTAGAGATTCATACTTTCAATCAGGTTTGTTACTGCAAGTTCTTCTTGTCAACTTTTTGATTGATGACAAAACTTTACAGTTGTCCCTGCTTTGACTTAATTCAGAGTCAGTACCCCCGTCTGGTTGTTGAGGATTTTACACCACTACCATCTAAGGGGCAGACAGGAAAGGATGGATGGTATGATACATTCAGTATTAAGCTTGCTTATGTAGCTATATCATTTAACTTGTATTCATACTATTTTGCACCTGGTCCATGTCTATTAACCAATGCTCCATTTTCTGATTAAGCACCATGTTGGTATTGATATTTTTTATTGGCGTCTGTTTTCTTGTTTGTCAGGTCCTTGCTTATTTATATCTTACATATTGTTTATGTTCTAGTTTGTGTGGTGTCTTATTCCTTTGCGCTTATGATTGTTTATGTTGTGAAGGTACCCTCCTGGACATGGTGATGTGTTTCCATCCTTGAAGAACAGTGGAAAACTTGATGCATTATTGTCAAAGGTTGGTATTACTACAAATTCATAGATCTTGTAATGTCGGAGCATGCTTCAATTTTATCGACTTCTGTGCTTACTTTTGTGTTCTTTCCTATGCAGGGTAAAGAATATGTGTTCATTGCCAACTCAGATAACTTGGGTGCAATTGTCGACTTGAGTATCCTTGTTTTCTTTTTTTGGAACTTCTATGTCTGGTTTACAGTTCTTTACTGCTTATAGTATCCAATTGTTTTACTTATGAAGTTTGGCATCAAAAGCAACTCCTTTATGCAATTACTTTCCTTGACTGGATTTCGTAGAAATCCTTAGTCATTTGATTAAGAACAAGAACGAATACTGTATGGAGGTACAGACATATGATTCTTATAGTCTTCTATAATGGATATCCTTTCACGTATCAATGCTGTTTCTCATTTCTTTGTTTCTTGCTCAGGTGACACCCAAAACACTGGCTGATGTGAAGGGTGGCACTCTCATCTCTTACGAAGGAAGAGTTCAGGTATAATATTTTGTCCATTTCTAGAATTTTTGAAGTGAATTTTCAAGGTTTGAATTTAGGTACTAGCTCGATTTGCTCTGATTGGGATCAAGGAATGCACTATGATAATGTCGTCAACATTAGCAAGTGCCCAAAGTCACCCATATTAAAACCAGAAGAGACTTTTTTCAATCCTTGCTTGGGAAAAAACTTCATATCAAATTGCACTAATGATCAAATTCATGAAGATTTTTGAAAGACACTGGCCACTCTAGTTATCGTGTTGGACTCACAGTCATTAGAATGGACACCATACCTATTTTAGATAGTCAAGCCCCAAACGGAGCTCTGATCTAGAGAAAAACTTTAAGAATTTAGCCTAAAAGTGCAATATCTTTTTTGCTTCCTGATATCTTTGGTCCTCACATTGTCTGAACTGCCTAATTTCATGAATGAGTTTGTCCTTGATTAGATTGGCTACTACTTGTTTTGTTTTATTGCTTCTTCTTGATGTATTAAGTCATTCTTTTCCAGTTAGTTTTAAAACAACGATGAGGAATAACCTTTTTCCTCTCTCTCTCTTGTGGTCTTTTTCAGCTCCTGGAAATTGCTCAAGTTCCTGACGAACATGTAAGTTATTATTCTTTCTTTCACTCTTGTGTTTTTCTGTTGACCTTCTTCCTTTGTCTCAATATTTCACTGCGTATAGCAACTTGTGGCTAACATAGCTGAACGTTCTACTTTCATTATCAGGCAAATAACATCGCTCAAGTCTGAGGGTCTGACTTACTATCCTGTGACTCTGTAGTAGTTTGGTAATTTGTAGAGTACACCAGACCAATAAACATTCTCGGAAATAGTTCTTACATCAATGTCAAAATATGGAACCTTAATCTAGTATAATCTGCTAAGTTTGTTTTGGTTAATTATATGCTTATGGTTGAATCAGTTGTGCATGGACACTATATGTTAAACGGATTTTTGTTAACCATACGCTTATGGTTAGCAAAAGTCTGTTTTATCATTAATAAATAATGATTATTGGATTAATAGTAGTATGAATCAACATTGACTACTGAGATGGCTTGACCTGTTTTGAGACCTGAGTAACTAATTAATCCTTGTTCCCCTGGCCCCTACTTATTACCTGGAGAAGCTAGATTTATTTTGAAAGGGTAAAGAATCTAACAGGAAGAGAACAAAAAAGAAAAAAAAAAGAAGCATTAGTTCTGTGGCAGTTGACTATGCTTTGCAACTTTGAAGCATGACACTGACAGTAAGAAGTTCCCTTTTGAAAGGATAGACGTAAACGGGATTAGTTTCTTCACTTCACAGAATCCCTATATAATATACAGTGAAATGTCACTTTAAATCTCAGACAATTTCTATTATTATTTAAACCATGGCGCTTTCTCCTCTGGCTGGAGTTGTTTGCGAGACCATGGGCATTATGATATCTTTTGACTTTGGATCATGTACTGCCATCTCCAGTGTTATGGCTGAATCACTCTGGTTAACATGTGGTGATCCTCAAAAAATTGTCGTCTTCTTATTTCTTGAGGTGATATGAGGTGCTCTACGAGTGCCTTGCTTTGCTTGATACAAACAGACTGCAGCTTCCTACAATATGTCTGTCACATACTTGTTAATACATTTTTAGAAGTACACTTGGCAAGTTTATGGTTTCATGTGCAGTTTTCTCTTTGGAACAGGTCAATGAATTCAAGTCGATAGAGAAATTCAAAATTTTCAACACAAATAACTTGTAAGTCAGGTTGCTTTAAAAGTTATAGACATTTGTTGATTTGGGACTAATACCAATATTCTCAGGTGGGTGAACCTTAAGGCAATCAAAAGGCTTGTGGAATCTGATGGACTCAAAATGGAAATTATTCCAAACCCAAAGGTAAGAGTTTTGATTATAGCGAAGACAGTTGTCTATTCTTGCCAAGTTGCTGACTTTTGATGCTTCAATTTGCTTCTAGGAAGTGGATGGAATCAAAGTTCTTCAGCTGGAAACTGCCGCTGGTGCAGCAATAAGGGTATGGACTACATATAAATTGTCTTCTGATTATTAAGAAGTTGAGACTCGATTAGTTCTTAATGACAATGCTATGTGTCTCATCAACCAGTTCTTTGATAACGCTATTGGAATTAATGTGCCTCGGTCTCGATTCCTTCCAGTAAAGGCAACTTCGGATTTGCTTCTTGTGCAGGTTATCTTCTTTTCTGATACTATCTCCTAGGCTCTCAATAATAATATGTCAGTTTTGCTTGTCCAACTCATGTTTTCATTTCTTTTGCAGTCTGATCTCTATACTCTGGAAGATGGTTTTATCAATCGGAATAAAGCTAGAACAAACCCTGCAAATCCTTCTATTGAATTGGGCCCTGAATTCAAGAAGGTGAGGATATATTGAAGGGAATTTACAGTCTTAGATCCTTTTAGATCTAGTGTAGTTTCTTGATGAAGATGGTAATCTTGCTTAATTTCTTTTGTCCTTCAACAGGTTGGCAATTTCTTGAGTAGGTTCAAGTCAATCCCTAGCATTGTTGAACTAGAAAGCCTTAAGGTATCTGGTGATGTATGGTTTGGTGCTGGAATCGTTCTCAAGGTATAGATATATTCCACATTTCGAATATAATTCTTGGTATGAATATATCCACTTTCAAGTTCTAAATTTTAAAGGTCTTGTGCATCATTGTTGTAAAACATTCTTAGTGTGAAATGACGTTCCAATCGATATACGATTAGAGAAGTAACCTATGTTGTAATAAAAGGAAATACTTTGCTAGCTTAAGAATTCTTTGAAATTGAGTATGATGAGAAGAATGATGGAGAACAACTGATTCAATCTTTGGAGAAAGGCTATAAGATATTTGGTTTTTTTTTTTTTTTACTTGTTTCTCTTTCTTATGTCTTTTTTTTTTCAATAAATCAGGTTGCCTATCCATATGATGTGATAATGTATGTGGCTTACTGTGTCAACTGGTAGTAACACTATTGACTAGCCATCCTTGTGGCTTTAATTAGTTTTCATTGGCTCTGTTTGAACCCATTAAATACTCGAGCATCAAGAATTAATAATTAGGAAGACTGACTTGATTTACAATTACTGACTTCGATGTTACTTCTGCGAATTTTTTTCAGATTCTGTTCCTTTGTTTACAACTTTACAAATATTAGTGTAATTAATTTTTTACCTTCTTTTTTCATACGTGAAGGGGAAAGTAACTGTCGTGGCAAAGCCAGGGGTGAAACTAGAAATTCCCGATGGAGCTGTGCTTGAAAACAAGGTAATGACATTGATTCCCCCCATCAAGTTAACATAAGCACCCAATATATACATGAATTATTTGTTTATTTATGAAATTATATGCTCTAAATATCCATCTTTCATGTCCAGAACATCGCCGGTCCCGAGGATCTCTGAGTTGCTTCACCATAAATGTGCTTGGAGAGCGTTCATGCAGATGATCGTGTCCTTTTTTGGTTGTGTAAAACTTGTGCATTTGGAAGAGAGAATAATGGTGTAGTTTCCTTGACTGTGTCCGAGACGCAAGGAACACTCAGAAAGTTGGGGTAAACTAGTGATTTTTGGTTGTCAAAAGTGGATTTGTTGCGAAAGTAGTGTCTAAACTGACGTGAGCTTAAATAACCACTTCGAGTTAGTAGACCAATATGGTTGCATCGTGAAAGACCTCTATCAAGTGGTTGCACGTCTAGCCTAACGGTAAGTTTTTACTTACGTCTACCCAATTCCAAAAGAGCAAGAAAAGAAAAAAAATCGTGTTTTTCTTAAAAACAACTCTGCAAAAGTAGCTTCCTCTCCAGGCTCTCTGCGTTTTAACTTTGACAACGTTGATTTTGTTATTATATCAACGTTACGACATTCTTCAGTTGATTTCATTTTCTTTTGCGTTATGATCACTTCAAAACAAAATTATTTCCCTTTATTGTAAAGATTATATGGATGTAACAACATAGCCATGTTCTTTGTGGAACTTCAATTAACAATTGGGCTTGTAAATCCTGCGAGGTGACAAGGTCTGAATTTCTTCGCCTTATTTCAGCATGATAAGATCTTTAGATCTATCTTGCACCTCTGGGCTGATTAATTAACATGCACGAAACTGAACGTCCAACGTTCGACCAAAATGTACAATTACAGCGACCAAACTAATACCTCCGCAAGCATCATTCCGACGGAAATTGTCAACTGAATCGAAATGGTTTATGTTACTTGAGATTGGGGGTTCAAACGTTTTGCATGTTACAAAAGTAGTTCAAACCAATGGTTTGAACTGATAAAGTTTTCATATGTTACAGTTTTTAAACTCAAATTAATGGTTTGAACTGATAAAGCTCTTATATGCTACAGTTTTTAAACTGATAAAGCTCTCACATGTTACATTTTTCAAACCTAAATTAATGGTTTGAACTGATAAAGCTCTCACATATTACAGTTTTTAAACTCAAATTAATGGTTTAAACTACTCTCCAAACATCTTAAGTAACTGTGTTCTCTTTGTCATATTTCTGTTCTTTCTGACATGGGCTTTCTTTTTTGGCAACAAGACATCAAGTGGCCTCGTATTGCGTGCGAGCTAGAGATCTAGCTCTAGCTCACTAACATTCAAAGCTCACATAAATGATCATGCGAGCTCCTGAGCTCCAGTTCTTCAACTCACAAGCTTGCCTAGATGCAAGCTCTAGTACATTTCACCGTGCCTTTGGGAGGATTCTCGCCGCATGTCGTCGTTATATCGTTTTGTGACCAGGTTTAATTAACACATGCTGCACAACAGAAGTCCATTTTAAATCTTCGAATTTCATAATTGGGGTTTTCTATTATAGTGTGATGGTTAAGACCTAATAAAGCTTCACGTGATCATATCATCATAATCTAGAAGAGGCAAAGGAGAGCTTTGATATGGTTGAGACTTGAGGGACCAATAGTTCACATGACTTTCTTTTTCCAAAGCAACTCATAGTCATGTTTCTTGTTCAACCCTGAAGAATATCCGGACAGAGCTTGTGAACCTACAGCTGGATATATTTAATTATAAAAGTACCATTGAACGTACCTAAACCTCACGAGGACAAAGTTAAAAAAAAGGCAATTATCAAAGAAAAGGAAAAAAAAAAAAACTTCACAGCCCTTTGATTTCCCGAGTTTCCTTTCTAATAGATATTTTTTGGTATTTTTTTTACCTGCTTGCTATATCAAATGATAATGACTGATTGGCAGTAGGCGAGTAGTTGTGGTGCACAGCACATGAAAGCATATCAGTGAGGATAAAAATGGTAACAACTTAAGAACACGCAGCAAAGTGTTGAAAAGAAGATGACAAACACAGTAGGCGGCAAAAAATGTGGGTTCACGGGTCAATTACTGTTCTCCCCAATTATACAAATGGTTTCCTACACATACTTCCAAATTCCCCCCCACCCCAAAAAAGAAAACTCATTCATCTTATGCGCCCAAAAAAAATAAAAAACAAAAGAATTCACCTCCAATCCCTTCTCTACCCACCCTAATAAAGCTGTACATCTCTCTCAAGTCTCAACTAATAATCAGTGCTATACATATACAGTGAAAGCTTTTGGCTAGCTAATATAGAGAGCTATAATATTATCTTTATAATATTTAGCATATCGTTGTGAGAATAGTACTACTACTAAAAGGGGTGTTTTAGTTTTGTTTGTTTCTCCACCTAGAAAAATAATAATGGTTTTCTCGCCATCTTATAATTCTTCTAGTGGTTGGAAATGGAATAATGTGAACATTTCCTTGTACATCTTCTTATGCAACGTGGTTTGGGTGTTGTTAAGCTGCGGGAGGGGTTTTGGAGGTGTGAGTTCCGCGACGGCGCCTGTGAAAGTGGGAAGCATTTCAAAGGTGGAAGATGCTTCCAACTTCCATATATACTATGGCCAGACCTTCAAAGTCATCAAGAATGTCGTTGATGGAAAGAGCTACCTTCTCATTCAGGTATTACTTTTTTTTT
>CAMOHE010054405.1:20744-117463 GCA_946598075.1 Artocarpus hirsutus | reverse complement strand
GAGTTGGCGCGCGAGATGGGGTTTGCCTTCTTGGCAGAGCTTGCTCAGTCGAGAACGGATTGTGGGGGTTTTGGGCTTTGGGAGAGAGAAGGTCGGCGGTAGAGGTTGAGTAGAGGTGGCGGGAGAGGATGGGGATAGAGGGAGAGGAACAGAAGTGGAGGCCATGGCTTTACCTCTCTACTGTGCTGGCCTGTCGTCCTCTCTTTTTTACGTCTCTTTGGGTTTGTGATATTATTTGGCTGGTCGTTATTGCTTTCCGTTTCCCGTTGTCATCGACGGATTTCTCATGTTTTAATTTCACTTTTAACCTCCAAACCATGCATTTTATTTCATTTTAACTTTAAAACATTAAAACATAACATGTGACATCCTTATACTATACAACTTATTCTATTTTAATCTTTTAACTTTAAAACATGACAAATTATATCCCCTAAATTATATAACTTGTCTAATTTTGACCATTTACATTATAAACAAACTGGGAAAAAAAATACAACTTGAAAATAGGAACGAATGCATAAACAGGCTCCTATCAAATGCATGGGAAATTAAATATATATTAGAATAAACTGAATTGATAGTTCACAGTTAATTTAACAACTGAAATATATAATTAGTGCAAAAAATATATATTGCCCTTAACAAAAACATGCAATGTATTTATAACAAAATTTATGCACTGACACATTATTTAGCAATCTAAAAACAGTGATTTCAAAGTTTAAATGGAAAAGAACATAGATTAAACTAGCCATTCACTTGTAACTAAGATTTGTCTAAATTATCCTATATTAAACTTATAAGGTGTTTGACAAGCATAGTTAGAACAGACTTTTTTGTTCAAAACACTGCAGCATATGAAAGCTTTACATTGTACCAACTTTTTGTTTTTTATTGTAGCATATAAGAGTTTTATACTATTTGGTAACCAAAAAGTTGATTCTAATCATGTTTGCCAAATACATTATTATACTTCAAGAATTAACTTTTATTTTCAAGAACATTTTCGTAAAATATTAAAATAAAATTAAACAAAATTTAGCATAAATAGAAATAATTTGAAATAACTTAAGAATATATCGTGATCACTAGAATTTCCTAAAATAACCTCAAAATCATAGGAAATTAAAAATCCTTTAAATGTCATCTGGTGTATACATAATGTAGACATAAAGAAAATTATAACCAAACTGTAGTTCAACAAAATAAATTGTAGAGCATGAATATAGTCTCATTATTATATGCATTGACAATAAAACAACAAATCAACACAACTCATGGAGACCGCGAATGATCCAGCATCAACATACTTAGCTGCATATTGTGAACCTCTTAAAAGGAAGGAGGATAAAATAAAAACAATTAGAAAACTGTGAGCTAAAGGCTCAATAGGAATTTAAGTTCTAAAACAACGTCAAATAATAAAACATAAATAGTGTAAAAGAATATACAATATCATTTCATTTAAATGGAGGAATCTTATTGCATGCTTCATATGATTTATCTCAAACAATAAATTAATATTTACTTAGTACAAGTATTAAGCTGCCATTTTTCCAATTTTGACCCTTTAATCCCCTAAATTAATTTTTTCAATTTTACCTATTTCACCTACATAAATAGGGAAAAATAAATAAGTAGAAAGGAAAATAAAATAAAATAAAATAACTAAAACTATTCTAAATAAACTTTAAAGTAAATAAAATAAACCTAATAAACTCAAAACTAAATTAAAAAGCAATAAAACAAATGAAATGAAATAAAATAAAATAAGTTAAAAATCTCAAGAACTAACTCAATTTTATGTATTTTGTAGACTTATTAAAGCTTTTTTCTTAAGGGTTAAAGTTTTACTTCTGCGACTATTTAAATAAATGCCACCTCTAAAGATTTAATCTTTATTTGCGTCATATCATGTGAAAGCTTATTATGCCACTATTTTCAAGGGACATTTTTCTTGTCCTATCAAATTATTTTTTTTCCCATTTACATATGTTCACCATAAAAATATAAAATGAATGAATATTTTTCATGTGTTACCAAGATAATTTCCCTGCCTTTTACATATCTCAACTACAACATAGATCCAACCACAAAAAATATAAATAAACACATTTTTTGTGTGTCATATCATTTTTTTTTTGCCCTAATTACATATCTTGACCACAGCATAGATCCAACCACAAAAGTAGGAAAAATATAGGGAAAAGAGATTTCTCCAAAGCAATGAAGTCCATTATTTGTATATTTTTCATTTCAACTTTGTTCATAGTGTCACACCTTACGACAACATTGTTGATCCGATCTTAGATACTTTACTTAGTTTGAGGATGCACATTCATGGTTGTGATTCGAATGAATTGTTTTGCAACCTATGTGTTGGTGTGCTTGTTTTGTTGATGCGTAAGTAAGCTTTGCACCCACACCTTGTCACTTTGATGGGTCCTCTCTTTTTGGTTTGTTTCTTGAGAAATTCCTCTCTTAAGCAACAAAAAGTTCTACACCACATATTGCCATCAAAGTCCCATTGAGTACTATCCTTTCGGTTGCTAAATCCCATGTACTTGGAGTATGTAAAATTCTTCCAACATGACAAAGAGGTCAAGTAATAAATGATAGATTAGAAAAAATGTTACAATCATGTGGTTCATCAATAAATACTCAATTGATAAAAAATCCATAGGGGTATAGTATCCACTTCAATAAGTAATGCCCAGTAGGGACTGTATTTTTTTCCATGGTGCTATTCAAAATATATATTTATTCTATTATACAGTATTGGACCTTATCAAAAATGTTATCTTTAGTAGTTTACAAATGATTTTCTTTGTGGAAATATATAAGTTCATAAGAATTTTGTTTCTTATCTATATCTATAATTTAAGTAAAACATTTAAACACCATAATCAGGGAAAACAAAAATTTTTTAATGGGTACATATGTATCATTTGTGTCATGGTAAGAATCCAAATACATAATGATTGTATTTGCATACTACCTTTCAATATGTACCAACTAGAGGTAGATTAAATCAGTTGTATAAGGCCTTGAACAAAAATGTACCTACTCAGAAAGGTGTTTTTTGGATCACGCCACGTTTCAAGAAAGAAAAGCATATTCAACCATCGGCAACTCTTAACCGATTGTCCTAAAAATACATCAAACAGCTATAGAGAGAAGAAGGAATAGGAGATTCATAACTTGTAGTATTAAATGCTGGTTGGCAAGCTTGAATAGCTTATGCATTAATTATCTCTATACAAAGTCAAGTCATTTTAATATTTTATGCACAGGTCAGTAACAACATGTGTTGGAAAGGGCCCACCAATGTCGAGTTTATTCTAGAATATTTTCTAAGTGATGAAAATATTTATTTGTTCTACTTGTAGTTGTTGTGATCACTTTAAGTGTGCTTTAAGTGTCAAATTTTTTTTGATAGTTTGCACAATGTTTGACTTCTTAGAACAATATTTTCATCCCATTTATATATTAATTGATGTTCTTTAATATTATTCGGTTTTCTATATTACTGTACGGACAAAATCTTAGTTAGTTTACTTATCGTATACTATCAATTTTGCTATGCACGTTAGTGTATGAATGTGCAAACTCAAAAATGGAACCCATCTTAAACTGCATTAAGCCATTACCCTATTTCTTCCTTGATATTTGATTCAACATTTTAATGGAAAGTTGGTACTATACAAAAATTGAGGACAAAGAAATCCTTAAGTAATGCATGTAAAGAAAGGATAAAAAACTACATAGGATAGTATATAAAGTTACTACATATAAAGTTGCATAAGTTGAAGGAGGATATCACATAGTAAAAAATCGATAAGTACTCTTTACCTTTTAGACTAAAAAACATATGTAAGTGACAAAGCAAATATCTAATCTTACAAAATGTAAACTAATATCATGGAGGCCTAGTTGTCAAAAGATAGACCAAAAATTTATAAGTTATTTAAAACATTTTTAGAGAAAAATTGCATAAATATAGAAAAAGTGTAAAACGTGTATAACAAAAATTGAATAAAACTCTTGTAAACACCGCTATAGAGTATATTTATTTAGCGCTCAATAAATATATGTATAATTTATGCTTACCTGGTTGAGGAGAAGAGATCAGAACCCTTCTTTCGAGAGAACGTTCTCTAAGTGAAACTATTGCCATCCTCCTCTAGTCCTTAGCTTCGGACAAGCGTATGTCTTTATGTGGAAAGGATTAGGGTTTCTAATGATTACTGGTTTACTTTTCTCTCCCACATAGCTTAACACATGAGTAAAGCGGGATTAGAAATAGAAGAATACTTTTTCTCTTTCTTCATCTATCCATACATCTAACACTTCATAACTCAATTAATTTTGAAAGCTTCCTTTATTTTAATTTGAAGTATCACATATTCAATCAAAATAAGAGATAATTTTTTCTTTCCTTATTTGAGATAGGCGCCATACACAAATACCACAAATGTGTGTGTAGCACCAATGAGGATAGAAGCAAAGAGAAAATTTTGCTTGTTGCCCAATATGATCTGTTTCCAAATTTAGATTTCTAATTTTGAATTAAATCACATTTATCAAAATTACAAACTTTTAAATATGGAAATTTGGTGAACAAGTTTTAGACTGCATAAGAAACTTTTCCCTGTGCCTATGTGCGCCACACACAGTGGGTGGGATCTACTATATGTCTTCCAAAATTAATTATTATTTATTTATTATTATATAATCTCTTTATTTAATAATTATAAATTGATTCATATAATTTATTTTAAGTAATATTTAATTTAGAATTTCATAATGTTAATTAATTAATTAAACAATTAATTCCACTTATCCTAACAGTGTTTTCAAGAATGGTAGGGGATTAATGAACCCATAAAATCAAGTTCTAATAAAACCAATATATTAATTAAATTCTTTAATTAATATATTACTCTTTTATTAATTCTAATATTACTCTACTAAAAACTCAAAATTGTACTCTTGAAATTACAAATAACATTACTCACACTTCAGAATCTTCTATTTGACATAGTAATTGCATATAAATTAATTCTCCATAAATAATTTATAACTAAAGATAGGTAAAATCTATAAACCTTTCTAATTACTTCTTTATTTTGAGTGCCATTGATTCTCAAACGAATTTCATAAATTTAATCATGAAATAAATGCTTATATTGTTTAAGATTTGAATCAATATTCAAGAGAATTATATATCTGCTTCTTGTTAGAGAATGAGTGGATTCTATCTTGTGGTATTATCATTCTTGGCTATTTACTTCACTATGTCTCAAAAATACAAGGGATGATTAGATTTTCAAATCCATCTCAAGTAAATCAGAAGACATAATTCTATAAATAAGAGTCTGCTAATAACTTAAAATTACGATTATCTTATACATAACATCGATTAATGTGATTAGAACTTGCTATATTTTAACGAAAATTAAAGTTTCGATTCCACATAATCTCATTATGTATAGTGCACTCATTTAATGAATCGGTACACTAGCAGTTCAAATAAGACCATTCCATTCTTAATAGAAATAACCCACATTAGTGTCACTCAATTAAAGATTCCATACTTTGATTAAATAATTAATTATTTATTACTAACTATTTTAATTATCATCCTTAACTATCATCCTCTTATATATAACACTTATATACAATATTTAAGGTCACATAGATGATTATAGAATTTTAATAATATTCATAAAGTATTCAAAATATATATCACAAATATAATGAAAAATTTGCTTTATTTATTTATAAATATGTCCTTTATAAAACATCACATGTTTTGAAGGTTATCTATCCTAATAAGCTCTCACTTGTCCTAAAGCAGATGAGACATGTCTTTTAATTTATAATAATCCAGATGCTTCTAAAAAACATTAATAGGCAAGGTCTTTGTTAACGGGTATGCAAGGTTGTCTCCCAACGTGATCTTCATCAAGGTCATGTCACCACTTTCAGCTGTCTGCCAGATCAAATGATACCTCTTCTCTATATGCTTTGCAATCTTGTATTTTCTAGGTTTTTTAATGTTAGCAACTATACCAATGTTGTCACAATAAAGTTTGATCAATTTATTCATATTTGGAACAACTTGTAAATCGGCCAAGAACTTACAAAGCTAGACTGCTTCCATAGATGCTTCACAATAGCCACATACTCAACCTCCATTGTTGAGTTAGAAACACACTTTTGTTTCATATTCCTTTAGACAAACAGCTCCACTACCAAGAGTAAACATGGAACTTGAGATCGACTTTCGATTGTCTTGATCTGAATTGAATTTGGAATTTATATATCTGTTGAGAGACAAATCTCTATCAAAATACATGAGAATATAGTTTCTTGTTCTCCTAAGATACTTGAGAAGGCACTTCATAGCCATCCAGTTATCAAATCGTGGATTCGACTAAAACTTACTAAATAACCCTACTATATTGCCGATGTTAAGTCTAGTACAGTAGCATACATCAGGCTTCTGACTACTAATGCATATGGGAAACATCTCATGTCTTCTTATTTCTAAGGAGTCTTTGGACACTATTCCTTAGAGACATTACTACCATGCCTAGAAGGCAAATTCCCTTTCTTGGAGTTATGCTTATTATACCTGACAAGCACCTCATCTATGTACATAGCTTGAGACAATTCTAACAACTTTTTCTTGCAATCTTGGATTAGTTGGGTGCATAAAGCCTAAGTCGATCAACTAATCAATTATACAAGCTTATAAGCCAACCTGTAAATAAATACAATACATTTTAATTTCGTAAAAGAATTAAGTGTAATTTATCATCGAGTTTTTTGAGTGAGTATGATAGTGGTCTAAGTTACACATTTTAAAGGTCATGACTTCAATAATAAGTTAGAAAGTATGCACACAACAAACCATTAAGGTCATGACTTCAATAATAAGTTAAAAAGTACATGCACAACAAACCATTTTAAAAGGGGGAAATGGTATAAGGTAACAGAATTTTAAAACTAATGTAAGTAAATAGCATAAGTAATTGACTTGTTAATAAATAGGTTTTTTGAAAATTTTTAAAAAGTTTTGTATGTAGTTTTTCAATTTTATCTATTTTCAATCAGCCCCAAATTAGAAAATCCTAAACATAATCCTAATCCTAAATAAAAAAGAACCTCTCTTTCTGCTCCATCTCCCTCTCTTTAACAATAGCGACACTCTCTCTCGCCCATTGCGCTCGCTATCTCTTTCTCTTGTAATCAGCAATGCCGACAACTGGTTTGGCAAAGTCGTTCTCAAAATTCTCTTCTCTGGTGTTAGTGATGGATGACTTTGCTGCCCTCTTTAGATCTTTTCAAATAACTTTGTCGTGATCAGTTTCTTTATATATATATATATGTGTGTGTGTATAATTTGATTCCTGAAGGATATTTTTTGACACTTTGCCTTAATAAAATATCTAATTTTTTCTAATTTGTTATCTACCAAACTTTTTTTAAACATCTATTATCAATTTTAATTTAGCCTCTCAAAATTATTATTTCCCTACTTCTCCCTTTTAAAGGCCCAAACTCATTAGGTAAAAATTAGGTGGATGTTGAAAAAGCCCACACCACACCCCTTTTAAACACTTGAGGCTATCATAATAGAATTTTTTTGGCAACAATGTTGAAACAAAAAAGTTTTAAGTGTTATATGGTAAAGTTCTCTGCAAAATTTGAAGAAACACCTCACCCAGAAATTCATTTGGAGACATAGCCTTCTTTTTTTGGGCACAAAAAATGGTTAACATGTCCCATTTATTCCTTATGTGGCATCTTTTAATCTATTTCAGCCCCTCCATGTTGGCATGCCCTTTCCAGATGCAAAGCCCAAACTTTTCCCTAAACTCCCCTGCCCTAAATCATAGCCTTAATTCATCGAGCCTCCCTAATCTCAGAAATTTTTTTCTTCCTCGATGCCTAAGCAGAACTGAACTCTCGCATTCTCTCTTGTTGCTTCGAACTCTCCCTAGTTCTTTCTCTCTCCTTCTCCTAACTCTCATGCTCAAACTCCAGTTTTCTGTCTTTCCTCCCCTCTTCGAGCTCTGTTTTGCTCAAGCACGCCTCTGCTTAGATGATTGTTGCCTCCAAACCAGAAGACCATGAGCATTAGCACCGACGATCATTGATCTTCATTCTGCTGTTCCATTCATGTTGTTAGATATAGCAAGCCACGATCGACGACCCACTGGAGGTAACCCATAGATTAATTTAACCCTTAGATTCTCATCAACTTAATTCAATATGCTCACGCTTTTTTCCACATCAACTTATTGTTATTTTTGATGATGTTCATATTTACAGTATATATTTATCTGCAGTAGTAAATGACTGACAAAGAAATGAAATTTCATTTTCAGTCTCAAATCAATCAAAAGAAAATGAGTGTTTTGTATGTGATTGTTTTTATTTTGGATTGGAAATTAGGTTAACATTGCATTGCATGGCATTAGATAAGCAAGCAAAAAAGAAAGTTAAAATGGGAAATCAAAACAAAAACAAAACATTGGAAAACAACTTTCACAACACACAAACAGAAAAGAAAAACAAAGGCAAAGCAGCTAACCTCTTTCTCTACGTGACCAACACAATCATTTTATTTAGGTTTAAATACTATGTGTGTTATATAAATCTCTATGGTTGCTTTTTTAAAAACAAATAAAGGCATCCCAATGATAGATTAAATTTTCAAAAACACCCAATAATGTTCATAGTGTTTTTAAGTCTTGAAATTGTGAACTGTAATGGAAGGGCAATGGAAGTATAAATTTGTTCCCAATTTTTTTTGGCTAAAAAAGCCCATCTTGATGGGCTTGGGAATGTTTGTTGTGGGGTCGATATAGGGTCTAAAAGGGGTCCAAAAAATGAAGACCCTATGTCGACCCATATCAACCCTTATTTTTGCAAATGTAGAATGGATTAGATATGAGGTCTATGTATGTAGACCCTTCATCGACCCATATCGATCCAAGCACCCTTATTTTTCTGCACATAATCCAGTAAGCTACAAATCCTATAGTTCCCCATATTAGTTTTGGGTCTGTTTGTGAAATAAATTTTTTAGAAGCTAAATATGTATTCAATGATTAATTAATAACAAAGATTGGTTTATTATTAGTCAATACATTAACATGAAAGATTCATGAAGCGTGTCCCAATCATGATTATGGTAAGAGGTGCATATAATCTTCCACATCAGTCATTTTCTTGCCCTTTAATAATAACATCAATTCTAAGCAAAATGACAGAAAAACGCCATACACAAAGTGACTGTATGTTGGATCCTTTCTAAATCAACCCAATTCACCAACATATCCACACATTTTGGTCCCCATCCGTCTAGTCATGTAGGTTCAAATGAAATTCAAATGACTTAATTAAGCAGACTTTTTAATTAGTTAATAGGTATGTAAAATTGTGAGTAGACAAAGGTATAAAATGTTAGGTATTTCTAATAATCAACAAGGAAATATGAATCTTAGACTTTTTTGAGCTCACAAAGTTCGAGTATGAAACATAACAAAGAAAAACCATTGAAGTGTATTAAATTACCTAATGTTGTTTTGAGATTAATGTTATAATGTATTAATATGTCACTGTTATATTACTTATGTAATAATGTTGTTTCAAATGCTTGCACTTAATTTAACTAATGCTTGCTTTTTTTCAAATGCGTGTTACAGACTCTAAGACTAGATCTAGTTTTGAGGACTCAGGAGCGCTATGATTGGAGAGTGTTTAAAGAATCAAAATATGAGTATTATGCAAAGTTTATTATAGACCATCTGGACCCAAACAATGTGTAGTGGTTCAAAGGCACCCAATTTGGCCATGTGTTAGACATGGATAAAAATTTTCATCACTCTGGCTAGTTGTTGTGGCCACTGGTGTTGCGGATGGCAGCAGTGAAGTTTGATAATGAATTTTGGACGGTGGTTAATCGTGCTCCAGTTAGGTACACATTAAAGAATTTTGCATTGCTAATAGGATTATGTTGTGGTGATAAGTATCCTGTTCTTGACCAAGCAGATGAGGATGAAGGAGATGAGGAGGAGGATGATGATGCTACTCCACCTTTTATGCATGGGCATTGGCTAGAAAATACAGAAATTTCCATCTATGATGTTATCGACAAGATAGAACAGAACATTGAAGCCGTAGATAATTTAGAGAAGAGGAAGATGGTGGCTTTGATTTTTGTCATTGGTGTTTTGTTGGCCAACGACAAAAATTTCATGAAAATCAACGCACAGTTCCTAACTTTGGTTGATAACTTAAATGCTTTCTGTGCCTATCTTTGGGGGCAAGAGTTCTTTAAGTGTTCAATCAAGCAATTAAAAAAGGATATAAGGAGTAAGTGCGGCTCCAGCAATACAACATTCACTTTCAATGGATTTATATATCCATTTAAGGTGATTAAACATGAGTAATTTATATATTAGTTTGTATTTGATATCGCATTTATCGTTTTATATTTGATATAATATTTGATCCAAAATTTAATTTTGGTTTAGGTATTTGTTGGAAAAATAGTACATAGCAGAATTTTAAAAATTTTATATCAGAGTATTTTCTAAAACACAAGTTTGACATGCTATATGCATAAATTAATCAAATCTTACTAACCTTTGAATGCCAAAGAACTCCCGTAATGTGTGAAGAGAAGCAACGTTCTAGAAGAGCCTCAATCAAATGGTCTTCTTTGTTATTCTCTATCCACGATTAGAGTGAGTGTGGGCTCACACGTACAGCTCTTTCTCAAGGTGACTTTCTTTCCAACCAATTGAGAGAACCCAAAGCTAGTGTTCGTGATTTGTAAACAAGAGCTCTCAGGAAGTTTCAGAATCTCACCAGCAGAGTTTCACTCTTAATCTCTCAATTGATCTAAATAACTTATGAGACTCACTCCCTATTTATAAAGGTTGGGTCTAGGGTCATTCCTTATCAAATAAGGTCTCAAAAATTCGAATCAGAATCAAATTTGGATCAATATCGGATGAAATTTGCATGAAAATGTGTGATTTTTTTATCACACGTAGGCAGGCCGAACTTGCCCCATCGGTAGGCTGAACTTGAGGATCGGCATGCCGAACTATCGAAAAAAATCTCAGCGAATCTTTTATTTTTCACGCGATATTCTATAAGATAAAGCCTCAGTTTTAATTCAAATAACCCAATAGAGAAGTTATCTAATTAAAACAACTTTATCTAGATAATCTCTAGGAAAATTAATAGATTCCTGATAATTCTACAAATTTATCTTGATTTAATTTATTCAAAATTAAATCAACTGATAAACAGACAAGAATTATCCGATCCTAATAATTCAACAAGTTTATCTTGAATTAATTTTCTCACAATATTAATTCAATCGATAAATAGACATGAATTATTTGATTTTTTTAAATTTCAACCAATCTAATAAATCTGACATAAGTCACCAATTATTCAAAAAGCACGCCATATTGTTACAGGATTTTGTGAGCTAGCAAAGGGGACTAAATGGACTTATATAGTTCAAGCACCCGATAATTATGAAACCCAATATCCCAGATATACATTTCATAATTATCAACTCTAATGCTACTCCACTAAAAGCTTGGAGCTGCACTCTCGAACTCTATAGCATTACGAAGCCAGTATGGCTAAGTCTCCATGACATATCATAGTATATCGTATCCCCATAGGATTATCCATAATCGGCTTAAAGACAAGTTTTGTCTTACCTTCCCAATTATTTTTATCTTACATTCCATTATCTCACCATCAAAAAACTTACTATCTAAAGACAGTATACCATTCGGTTACACCTATGTATCCAAATAGTTGAGCATTCCAATTTTTTAATTACAGGATAACGCATAAAAGAAGATATCACTACTTTTAAAGAAGAGCTATGTATTCCATATCTATGAATAACAGGTTTACGCTATCAAGAGTCATACCTCCAACGTACCAACATGCATACCACTATTAAAAATGTGAGTGTCACCCTTTGGTATATCAAAAGACATAAGTCAAGACAACAGGCACGCTATTCATCTCAAGATTAAGATACAATACAAATGATTGTCTAAAGTGAATCAATTTGCCGAGACAGAATTATTAATCTAAATCAATTCACTTGATGTCTCAATTCAACACATCGTCACTTATGACAACGTGCCAATGTTTCTATTCACGGAGTCCACCTCTAATGGCCAAGAGAAACTATCTCCCAATAGGGATATAGACAACATAGCAATGTTTACATGAATAAAGCGCCCAACTTTATTCCCTCGATTGCGGATCTTATAATTTAGACCATCACCTTAAGGATCGTGTTTTTCGCATAATCTGTCCATCATATGCCCAATTCTTAAAGGTTTAAACCGATAGTCTCAGACTATTGTTTGCTTAACATACATTCAACAAATATGAACGTAAAGAGGACAAGATTTAGTATATAAATGATAAATGAATTCTTTATTGATAAAAATGTCTCCAAAAACGTATTACATTTTTACTCCTTAAGGCATACATGTCTAACAATCTCCCACTTGCACTAAATGAGTAAATACGGTAAATCTCGCATCCCCATAGCTTCCACATGCCTCCCGAAGACTCTCCCAGTAAGTGTCTTCGTGAATGGACCAGCTAAATTGTCCTCTAACATGATTTTGTATACCGTGACATGCCTGCCTTTGACGAAGTCCTTTATCACATGATACTTTCGATCAATATGCTTACTCTTCTTGTGAAATCTTGGTTCCTTAGCATTAGCTACCGCCACACTGTTATCACAGTACAATGATACCGCCTTATCCATATAAGGAACTACCTCAAGATCCCCAAGGAACTTGTGGAGCCACACTGCTTCTTTCGAAGCATCACTAGCTGCCACATACTTAGCCTTCATCATTGAATCCAAACTGCAATCTTGCTTCACACTTCTCAAACTAATGGCACCGCTTCCTAGAGTAAACAAAAACCCAAAAGTCAATCTCCTTGAATCCAGACAGGATTGAAAATCAGGGTCAGAATATCCTAGAGGAGTCAAGTCCTCACCCGAATACACAAGCATATTCCTCGAGTCCTTCTCAGGTACTTGAAAATATGCTTGACTGCAACCCAATGGTTTGGTCTTGGATCCGCCTGAAATTGACTTACAATCCCGATTGCATAACAAATATCTGGTTGTGTGCAAAGCATGGCATACATGAGACTACCCATTTCCAAAGCATAAGGCACCTTCTTCATGTATTCTCTTTCTTCATCAAACTTTGGAGAGTCTTTTTTAGAAAGAGTAATTTCAGATCTAGATTATTGCCACCTTTCTTATCCTATATTGCATACCTCCTGAGAATTTTATCTATGTAGCTGGCTTATGACAAAGTTAACATTTTGTTCTTCCTATCCCGAAAGATCTAGATACCTAGAACAAAATTAGCCTCACTCAAGTCCTTCATGTCAAACTGCTTGGTCAACCATAGTTTGACCGATGACAATGCCCCAATGTTATTGCCAATTAGCAATATGTCATCTATATAAAGCAGTAGAAAAACCACCTTTCCATCTTTAATGTGTTTGTAAACACATTGCTCATCTACATTTTGTGAGATCCTATAAGTCTTGATCACTTGATCAAATCTTATGTTCCAAGAACAGGAAGTCTGCTCAAGTCCATAAATTGACTTTAGCAGCTTACAAACCTTACCCTCTTGACCCTTGACCTTGAACACATTTGGTTGTTCCATATAAATGGACTCATCAAGATAGCCATTAAGAAAAGCCGTCTTGAAATCCATCTGTCAAATCTCATAGTCAAGAGCAGCAGCTATGGACAATAGAATCCGGATGGACTTGAGCATGGCTATAGGCGAAAAGGTTTCCTCATAATCGATTCCTTCCTTTTGTGTATAACCCTTAGCTACCAATCTAGCCTTACAGATTTTGACCTTTCCATCCACCCCTCTTTTCCTCTTGTAGATCCACTTACGCCCTATAGGTTTTACCCCTTCGGGAAGATCCACAAGCTCCCAGACCTGATTAGTCTCCATAGACTTCATCTATGTGTTCATGGCCTCTGTCCAGACATTTGAATCAACATCCTCCATAGCCTTTGCATAAGTATAAGGATCCCTGTCATGTTCATCCGGTTCAGCCAAGAAGGCCTCCCCATTGAACATATATCTCTCGGGTTGACACCCAATCCTCCCACTACGCCGAAGCCCCTTAGGTTGTTGTTCGGGTTTATTTGGCTACTCTACACTGATCAGAATGGTTTTATTTGGAACCTCCGAAGTGATTGGATCACTCCTTAACTCCTCAAGCACCACTTTGCTTCGAGGCTTAAAGTCATCCATGTAACTCTCCTCAAGAAAGTTGCATTTGTTGAAACCACGACTTTATTTTCCTTTGGGTTATAGAAATATCCCCCTTTAGTCCCTTTTGGATATCCTACAAACACGCAAACTTCCGAACGTGCTTCCAACTTATTCACATTCTTAAACAGGACATGAGCCAGACATCCTCATATGCGAATATAGTTAAGGATGTCTTCCTGCTCGTTCACAACTCATGAGGAGTTTTATGGATTTTGAAAGCACATTGTTTAAAAGATAACATACGGTTTGTAGTGCATATCCCCAAAAGGACAAAGGCAATGATGAATAACTCATCATGGACCTTACCATGTCTAATAAAGTCCTGTTCCTTTTTTCCACTTCGCCATTCTGCTGCGAAGTGCCCGAATGCAGTTAAATGGGATAAAATCCTATTCTCTAATAAGTGTCCCAGAAACTCATCAGAAAGGTATTCTCTACCTCGATCTAATCGAAGTGCCTTTATGGGTCTACCCAATTGTTTTTTCACTTCAACCAAAACTCCCTAAACTTGTCAAAAGTTTCACTTTTGTGGTGCATCAGGTACACATACCCATACCTTGAGTAATTATCAATAAAAGTGACGAAGTACTCAAACCCTCCTCGTGCCCGAATGTTCATCGGTCCACAAACATCACTATGCATAAGTTCTAGAACCCCTTCGGCCCTATTGCCTTTAGACCCGAATGGTCTTTTGGTCATTGTACCTTCCAAACAAGATTCACATTGAGGTATAGATTCTACCTTTAAGTGACTTAAAGGTCTATCCCTTACTAGCCTTTGAATCCTATTCTGGTTAATATGACCAAGGCACAAATGCCAAAGATAAGTCTTATTAGAGTGAGAAGTTTTAAGTCTTCTAGAGTTATTATCATTTATCTTAGTATTAAGTAGTAAGTCCATCTCAGGTTTAATAAAATATAGATTATTTTACATCTATCCAAAACAAATAGGGTCGATATGAGGTCTACATATGCTATGTTCACATGACATCTGACTTATGTCAAGAGAAAAAGACAAGCAAAAGTTCTCAATCTTATGTTTACAATTGCAGAAACCTCTCCACCAACAACATGGTACTCATCAATATTGAGCTTGTTGCAGAATAAAAGTAATGATTTTTGTTAGTAAGTGTTTATTTGTAAACTATTATATTTTGACAATATCCCTTACAAATTCAAAAAAATATGAGAGAAAAAGGTCGATGTGAGGTCGATATGAGGTCCACATATGTAGACCTTATGTCAAACCTATATCCATGTCAACCTCATATAATTCAAAAATTATAATTGTGTAGACCTTATATTGACCCTATATTGACCCATATCGACCCAAGCTTTAGAGTGAGTCTGACTTGATGTGTCCATCTAAAATGTTATAATGGTACATTCTTTAATCTCATGTGTAAACTCTCATCCTCGTAATGGGTTGAATATTAAAGAAGAGGAAGATAATGTTCTTTTGAAAATGTTCCTTCTTATGCGATGATTCTTAAACATGGAACAACTAAAGAAATCGTACATGCATAATTTTTCTTAAAATATGATAATTGTATTGTTATGTACGGTTAGGTGAATTTTTACTCAAAAAGACACCAAGGTTGACATGGTTCTACATGGGATTGACATGGGGTCTACACCCATGCCCCACATGGGTCTACATGGTATCTACATGGGGTCTGCATGTGTTGATCCATGTAGATACCATGTAGACCTTATATCGACCCCTTTGTACATCTCAAGCCGCAATTTCCTTATAATGAGGTCGATACCATCTAGACCCCATATCCACCCTGTTCTTTTGTACTTGTACATTTTCCCATATCGACCTTGTTCTTTTGTGTTTCTACATTTTATTCAATAGCAATATAAGGAGGTCAATACTATGTAGACCCTATATCGACCTTATTCTTTTGTACTTGTACATCTCATTCGACAGCATTATAAGGAGGTCGATACCAGTAGACCCAATATCGACCCTATTCACTTTTTAAGTTTTGTAAATTCGAAAAGCATAACGACTTAATTTAATCAAAATCTAAAGAAACCATGTATAGAACAATATGGAACAAGACAATAATGATATTAAATGGAACAATTAACAATTAATTCATTGAAAACATAAAAAGTCATTATCTCTTTGCAACAAATGAAATCAAGAAATTGGCGCATTCCTAGAAGTCTTTTAGTAATGCTCGTATTGTCTGCAGCTAGTGCATCTATTTCTTCTTTGCTTGGTGCTCTCACCTGTACTTGGAATTCTTTTTTGTTTTGAACTACCGTGTCTTTGCTTAACATTAGGCGGTAAAATGCACATTTCCCTAACATCATCAGGAATCTCCCATTGGGATGAATCTAGTATAGGATAAATTGTCTCTGCATATGCATTAACGAATGTATCCATCTTGTAATAATGTGAACATAATTCATAAATGGATGTTTCTGCCTTCCCGCAAGCTGCAATTGCATGTTCACATGGCATTTGATTTATGTCAAACAAGCAAAAAGTACAAGTTCTCAATCTAATGTTTACTGTTGCAGAAACCTCTCCACCTACAATGTGGTATTCATCAATATTGAGCTTGTCGGCTGATAAAAATCTAGCTCTGTTGTACCTGTTATGGAGTATTTTCTTATTCTTAGGTGTCAAAACTGAGGTATAACAATGGCATTAGTCTGCCTTTTGTTAAACCATATAGACATCTTTCCTAACACATAATCTAACAAGGCAACAATAGGGTAATCTCTGACATCTTCAAGCATTCCATTCAATGATTCAGCAAGGTTTGAGGTCATAATATCATATCTATTTCCTTTAAAATGAGCACGAGAGTAGTTCTCAAAGCCAGTTTGCTCTTGCAGGTATCTCCCAACACGTGGATAATCAGAACAAAGATCCTTAAAAAAGATATCGAAGTCATCAATTCGATAAGCATTAGTAGCTTTAAAGAACAATGGTAGAACACCACTAGAATGGAAGGTGGCCTTGATGTTCTGCACCACATGAAATGTGCAACAGCCATGGCATGCTAACTCATAAATCCTCTCAATAGCCTTTTTAATACTTCGATGCCCATCAAATATGAAAACTAAATCTTCGCAATCTTTCATAACTTCCTTCAACTTTGAGAAGAACCATGTCCAAGATGCATCATCTTCTTTGTCCACAATCCCCCAAATGATGGGATAACAACAACATTCACTTTCTTGAGCAGTGGCCACAAATAGCACGCCTCTAAATTTTTCCTTCAGAAACATTCCATCGACAACTATTACTTTCCTCATGCAAACAAATCGTCATATGCAAGGTCCATGTGCCACAAAAAGATATTTAAACCTGTTAGAATTGTTTACCTTAATGAGGGTAATAGTGTTGTGGTTTACAAACTTGAGCATATGACAGTATGATGAAAGGATGGCAAAATTTTCCTCAGTTATACCCCTTATGAGGTTAATTGCATGCTGACAAGCCATCCAACCTTTGTAGCAACTAAAATTTGTTCCAAATTTGCTACAAACATAATTCCGTATTGATTTAGGCCATGGACCCTATGGTATTCCTACAAATTAACTTTTGATGTACTCCCCATTAATAGAGTATAATGCTTGCCTATGCTTTGATGAATGTTTTTCTAGTGAACAAGAGTGAATTCTACACTACTTACGAATAATAAACATGTTTGACAATAACAACTTACATGCCTAAACACGCCACTTACAACTTGGATCCACATACTCCACTATACGTAAATTTTTGTTCAATTTTTTTGTGGTTAAAAACTGGAACCTTCCTCTTAGAGCTATAACATGAAGTTTCGTCCTTAAGTGTCTCTTGCTTCTAAAGTGGTCACCAACTTATAAATTAGACCCATCATTGAATGTAAAACTATTCAAAGTTAAGGATGATCTGACTTCTCTTTCATTTAAAATCATGAGTGGTTATGGTAGAGGCAATGGACCCATATTGTTAGGAGCTGAGGCATTATCATCTAAAGTAGCATCAACAAAATCACAATTAAAAAATTCATCATCTCGCAGATTTCTCTGAATTTCTTCTTCATTATTAGGAGTCGAGGCAATCTCCTGTTTAATAGAATTCATATCTTCTTCTTCTTTCACCTGAACATGAAGAGGTATTGTGTTACCATTGTACTTAAATGACCCCTTAAAAACTAACGGGTCATCATCATCAGTAATTCTAATCGGCTTCATCTTATCAGAGTATTTTAGCGGCATGTAAGTTATCTTCAATGACTTATTTCCACGATCAACTCTAGCTTTTATACAAATCTTGTTAATTAACGTGCTAAACTTAGGACTCTTCTTCTAACATAATTCCTTTCATTTCACTTTGCCCCTCACACCACACCTAACAAGTTTCCAACTCTTTCCAATGTCGAAATATATTGGTAATGAAGCCATTTAGTTATCTAACTGTAAAAACATAAAAATAACGACATTTAGCCAAAGCTTTGTTTCTTGAATCAACACAATATTCTAGAATCAAATATTACAGTAAAGCTTTGAAACATCAAGAAATTGAGCTCAGATGATAAACCCATCATTAAAAAAGCAAAAGTAGTTCACAGATAACAGTTAAGCGTAAATGGAGTGAATTCAAAAAGTAAAATTAGACCAAAGCATACATATCAAAATTAAAAAAAATAATAAGAAAAATAAGAGACAAATACTCAAGAAACAAGTGGTTTCAAAGTAGATGACCATTTTTAAGCTGTTTTATTTAAAGGCCCAAGTTTTATTAAATTAAGAAAATGATCGGTTTTAGAAATAGTTAATTAGTAATGAATTGATCTGTGATTTATCACCTCTTAATTTGGTAGTTTATTAGTGATCGGCTTAATAATTTATCACTTCTTGATCAATATCAATCAAGTGATTCACCAACTTCAATCAATAAATTATAGGTCCATTAATGATAAAACGATTGGTGAATCAATCATAAACCATTTATCAGCAATGAAGTATTTGTATATAATTGATTAACCACTACAAAATCTAGAAAAGCAAAAAAATAGGTAATCTAACTAAAAAATTTGGTTATTAACTACACAAACACACAATATACTATGTAACTGCACCTAAAGAACATGGATTACCATTTGCCATGTCCAATTCAGTTTAAAGTTAATAAATTTAAAGGAGGAAAAACCAAACGTAGAAGTTACTTATAACAAAATTAAAGGCTCTGAGAACACTGTGGTTTTTTTTTTTTTTTAAGAAAACGCTTGCATGGCATCAGCATAGATAACCAATCGCACAATTTTGTTTTTCTCTTCAATTAACAATCCATAGAATAGGAAGCAACTTAACCCCAACCTTGGAAAACCAAGAAATTTCTCAACTATTGTAAATGAGGAACCATATCATAGAGTGTAACCGTGGTTTCTTACTGGCATACCCCGACACATTATATGTGCAACTGAGGCAGTAGAATCTCGATGCACATTTTCCATTTTTACTCAAATTTTACTTCTTTTCAATGAATTTGACTTAAAGAACAACCAACAATTCTTCATTTTTCTACAGAAAAATAGTTTTTATTTAGATGAAGACTTCAATAATTGCTAGTTTCTAAGACCCAAGAAACGCAATTCATACCTGCATAATTTTATTTCATATCTTATATGAAAAACTAGTTAACAAATTAAAAATGCTTAGAATTCAATAAAACATTTTTGGGTACTAATGTAGTGAGATCAAATGCCACTGATTATAGAACATGATAAACCGATTGACCACAACAAAAGAATTACCTGGTGTATATCAATGGAGATGGTGAGCTGCTATGGATTTAATCCAGGGCAAGGGATTCATTTGTTTGGATTTTGGACTGAAGAAGAAGAAGACAGATAAAAGAAGATGGAGAAGAAGAAGAAGAAGCACAATAAGGGAAGAGGAACTCAAGGGCCTCAATTGAAGAAAAAAAGAAAAATCTCCCTAAAGGTGAAGACGAGAGAAATGGGGGAAAATGGAGGAAAACAAAATTAAGGCTTTTTTTTTTGTGGGTAGGGGGGAAGGTGGTAGGGGCGGGGGGGGGGGGGGATTCACGAGCTCCAGCCCTTTATTTTCCCTGTTTTATTTTACTTGCTGAGGTGGCTTGTCTTACTTGGCTTTCATTTTAAAACTTCTTTGGATGACATGGCATTTGAATCATTTAGCCAATTTTGAAATTTTTTAAGATGCTTATCAAAATAGACTTTCTTTTAGGGGGGTGGGGGGTGGGATTCACAAGCTCCAGCCCTTTATTTTTCTTGTTTTATTTTACTTGCTGAGGTGGCTTGTAAGTCGTTCACCAAGGAAAAAAAACCCTCAAACAAGAGAAAAAAATAATAGAGCATGAAGAAGGCAGAGCTGGTTTTCACATCGACACCAGAAAGAGTCCACTTGGATTTCTTAGCTTTCAATAATTTTTGGAGTTATGAATATCGTGCCTGACAAGCATTTTATTTTTGTACATAGCTTGAGACAATGCTAACAATATATATATATATATATTTTTTTTGTAGTCTTGGATTAACAGGTGCATAAAGCCTGAGTCAGTCAACGAATCAATTATACAAGCCAATAAGCCAACCTTTTTGTCTCTTGCCGATTTAATGCGATACAACTCTATTTGTATTTATTAAAGGAGGTGAATTAAATAAATACAATATATTTAAATTTCATAAAAGTGTTAAGCATAATTTATCAAGTTTTTCGAGTGAGTATGATACTAGTTTAATTTACACATTATAAAGGTCAGGACTTCAATGATAAGTTAGAAAGTATGTACACAACAAAACATTTTAAAGAGAGAAATGGTATAAAGTAATATAATTTTAAAACTAATGTAAGTGAACAGCTTAATTAATTGACTTGTTAATAAATAGCTTTTTTAAAATTTTTAAAAATTTGTGTGTAGTTTTTCAAATTTACCCAAATTCAATGGGGCCCAAATTGAAAAATCCTAGACGTAATCCTAATCCCAAATAAAAAAATAAAAAAAAAACTCTTTCTCCTCTATCTCCTTCTCTCTAAGGACGACAGCACTCTCTTTTGCCCATTGTGCGCTCTCTCTCTTTCTCTTGCAAGCCATAGCGTTGACAACTAGTTTGGTAGAAGTCGTCCTCAAAATTCTTTTCTCTGGCGTGAGTGATAGACGACATCACTGCCATCTTAAGATCTTATCAAACAACTTTGTCGCAATCAGTTTCTTTATATATATATATATATAATTTGATTGCTGAGGGATATTTTGACACTTTGCTCTAATAAAATATCTTATTTTGTCTAATTTGTTATTTACGAAACTTCTTTTAAATATCTGTTATTAATTTTAATTCACCCTCTCAAAATTATTAATTTTCTACTTCTCCCTCTTAAAGGTTTAAGCTCGTTTAGCAAAAATTAGGTGGACGTTGAAGAAGCCCACACCACACCCCTTTTAAACACCTAAAGCTGTCGTAATAGAATTCATTTGGCAACAATATTGAAACTAAAAATTTCTGCTATAATGTAAAATTCTCATATGGTATAGGAAAAAACAAAAATGAGTAATTATACCGATAGTCCCTTTGTAACGACCCTACTTATATTATCGTTACTTAACTATATAATCGTAAACTCAAACATACCTTAACGTAAAGTACTTAATTCATGGAATAATTTTTTTAAAATAAATCTTGATGATAAATTCTTAACATATTTCCTTAGAAGAAAATAATAATTGTTTTGCCAAACTTAATTCTATAAATCAAACATATCAATATGAAGTTCTCAAACATGATAATAATGTACTAATAAATATTGCATTTTTAACATAATCATAATTTCTTAAAGGCTTAATTCTTTACATATGTCATAATATTAATTTTTCTTAAAACATAGTAATAATAATTCCTTAAAACTTTTCTTTTAGATATAAGGATAATTATTTTAAAATTATTTCCTTTAAAGTTCCTTAATTTAAATGAAACTATTTCAAAAACAATTATAAATTGAATTACATTATAAAATCCTATTTTAAATGCTTTTTAAATCCTTCTTATAATTTCCATAATATAGTTGTTTATAATTTTGTTCTCTTAAAATTGGCATATTGGTTTCTTAAAACATATTCCTTTTCAATATCTTAAAATAATAATAATTACTTATAATTTACTTACTTAAGTTTAACATATTAGTTCTTAAAAAATGTATTCTTTTAAACTTTCGAATAATAAATTGATAAAACATAATCGTTAAAAATCCTTACTTAATCTAATGTAAAACTCATATAACATTTCTTAACTATAAATGATTTCGTAATTTCCTTACTTAAAAATCTTTGTGTATTTGTTGCATTTTCTATTGTAACATTTTTTAAAATCTTAAAATTCTCTATTTCAAGGTTGCATAATCACAAACTTGGTTTTTAAGACATAATTATATACTTTTATTTACTTATTTATACATACATATTTTTTTCTTAAACTAAAGACATATAATTTTGTAAAATAAAAACGTGCATAAATTTATAAACTAACATTGTAGAAATGTTTTATTACATAAGTGGTGTTCATTCCTTTCTCCATTTTTTGTTCGTCGCTCACCGCTGCCCATCAAGTGTCATTGACAGGTTTTCTTACCTACAATATGAGCATACTTGAAGGAGCTTTCGCTCAACAAGTAGAAAATTAGACTCACAAAACATAATTAAAAATCATTTAATAAAAACATGCATGACTATTTTATGTTTGCTTATCAACTTGTTTTATGTATAGTTGTTTAAGCTATAACTTATCTTACTAATTGGTTCTAGATGATTGTATTGGTTACACGCAATCTTCGAGAAGTCAAGGTTCATAAGGTCCCTACGACACCGAAATCATGAACTATTTTGGGGCCACCCCAAAGGTTGAGAGGTTAACATGACACCCTTAACTTGTCTTGTTAATTTCACTTATCTTATTGTGTGTATGTAATATGACACGTTACAGCAAAGTGTCACAATTACATAAATTAAAAACCATAAATCATAAATATGCTTAACTTGTAGGTGACTAAACAATATAATTTAAATATTGCATATATCACATATTGATCATAACATAATCACAACATAATATGACATTGCATGACATAAACATAATAAATCATAATTATATCATAACATATCATCACATCATAAGATAACACAATGCGACAAATCACTGATCATGCATTTCATAAATTTTTATGAAAACATATTAAATAATTTATTTAAAAACTATTCATATAATAGGTGAGATTCCTACTTACCTGAACTTCGAGTTGAGTGGGTCTAATTGTATATCACTGTATCTACAGTCTGTGAAGCATCCTCAACAGCAATCCTTGAGCAACTGTGGATGGCTAAGAATGCTTCATAGAGATTTATAATTGCTGAAAACGTCATTATGGACTCTTTTACTGTAGTCTAAGTCGTCTTGATCCACATATAGTCGGTGTGAAATAATTTTCAATGGAGTAGAATTAGCTCAAACATAGGGCACCATCATGTTTGGGACATTGAAACAAGTCAAGAGGTGGTCTCAAATAATCGATTGGAGGTCCGAATCACCAAATCCCAAGGTTGTTAGAGACCAGCCACCTACGGCGGTGCGTGGGGCGCATGCAGCAGCTCTAGTGACCGGACTGAGTTGTAACTTTGGCTCCCCCTATCTTTGGCCTTTGGAGTTGATTGGTGCAATCATTTTCTCCCAATTTGGCCTCTAAATGCTCGAATTGAAGACCCGATGTTGGCATAAATAGGGAAACTTCAATCTCCTATCTCTAGCGAAGGAATCCCAAAATTGACTTTTGAGTTTTGCTCCTCATGTCCTTCTAAGTGTTTCCCTTAAGGTGGTGCAGGTTAACACTGTTAGGGACGACAAAATCAAGGCAATGAAGGACAAACGTCGACAACAACTCAGTTTTTCGACGAATGACGGTGCTACCATGTTAAGATTGGCAAAACGGTCCCTGAGCACTTCTGAACATTTTTGCATGGTTGGTGTGTAACACAGTCGCCTATAACAGTGGACCCATTACTTTCACGATGGCGCTCCATGATGGAGCTCGTTCTCCTCTTTCTTGTGCACATTTCATGAAATTGGAAGCACGAACACATTACTTGTGCTCCTTTAAACATGCTCAAAGTATCAATTTGGCTCAACGTCGTGGAAATCTTTGGAATCGAGTTCTCCCATAGTGGTGGTGGTGGTGCTCATCGAACATTTGCTTCGACTAGCATTTACTGGCAATTGACCGTGGTGCTTTCCTCACCATAGAGTTATGAATCTTTTGGCATTGGCAGTGTGCTTCACTGTCATCGGAGACGGCAAGATTAAGTGGCAGCATGGCGATAGGGATGGGGTAGCTCTGTTGGGCATTTCCAGCCAAAATCGATCCCAAACATCAATGCCATTCTGTTCCTTTCTTCATTCTAAGTCTATAGGCACCAAAATTGTGTCAATCGATGCTCAGATGGCGGAGAAATCTTGTTGGAAAGATCATGGGTTTTTGCGCCTTCAATCAATGCATATAGACTACTTCGGTGGAGTTACATTCGTCACAACACACCATTGGGCTTAGCTCATCAAGACTTTCTGTTGGTGCAGGAGGTGTTGAAAATAGACACCTAATTCTTAGACTAAGTTAAAGGAGAGAGAAAGTAGAGAGAGGGTTGATTTTCATTGGTTTGAAAAAAAAAATTTGTCCATGTATTTATGGATAATCTTATGATTTACACAATCTAAATTATGTCGCGTTGGGTTGATTAAATTTGATCTGTACACTTGAGATTTCCATAAACATAATTGTATTTTTATAACTGTAATGTTCTTGCTTTTTAAAAATAATTACATAAATTCTAATTCTTTTATTGTATTAGTGTCTTACTAAAATATTCATACTGTCATAAAAATTATTTTCATGAATTATCCATACTTTTATGGATTTTGTGATTTTATTCTAAAAGAATAAATTTTAACACAATTGTCTTCAAAACCAGTTATTAATTTTATTTACCACATTTACTTTTTTTTAAATAATATTATGTATTTAGAGCTTTGAACAAAATATTTTTTTTGTAACTTATAAAACTTTAAAATGTTAATTAAAACATATATTTTTCATTGAAAATTTTCATATTAAAAACTTATAATTTTATCATTAAAATAATAGTCATAATTTGTAAAAATTTTGTAAATTAAATTCACTATCTAAAAGTCAATTTAATTTAAATTCTAAACTTAGCACAATTTCGCGCCTTACAGGTACAACCCAAACTATGTTTTCGTAAAAGGTCATTTATGGGTCTACATTCAATCTATAGGTGTTTCTAAACTTTCCTTAATCACATTATGAATTTGAAAGTAATCCATTCGTGACATTGCATTGCCTTAAAGGCTCATCAATGTTTGTAGGCCCCATTAATGTTGTCTCTTTTTATTTTTTTGTTGTTGTTATAATTTTTACGTAATTATTTACACTTGTAAATAACTAACTGTGCATATATAGGATATTGTAAATTCTCAAATTTTCAATAATCTTTATAACTTATAAAATTTTTATCTTACCCTATGATCTCATTAAATTTTGAAATCGATCTTGTTTTCATAAATTTTGTGCTCACCATTTTTGAATTATGGTGTTGAACTATTTGTCCACATGTTGACCTGAATTGGCATTCGTGTAGGAATTCTATATAATCATATGGGGGTCGAAAATTCCTTTTTATCAAATAATCTCAATTGAAATATTCTAATTGAGATTCATATAAATGTCACTACTTTTGGCTCATACAAGAATTTATTTGATCATAAACTTTTAGTTTAGCACATTAAATAATTATTTTTAATTATTTAAGTGTATTATCATAATATCGCATTTGCTTTATGCTTCATACATAAATACATAAAATTATGCATTTATAACATTATTTATTTAGTCTTATAGCTATTAAGACTTTTAAGTTGTGTGTTAATAAATTCTAAGCATATACTTTCTCAAGTACTTAACGAAGTAATTATGAAAAATTTTTAATTAATCATACTTATTAATTTTTGGATTTTTTCAAGACATTACACCCTTAACTCTTTAGTAGAAATTTTAGAAAAACAATCCCTAAACTTTAATTCGTTGGCAATTAGGTCCTTTCTGTCCAAATCTATTAAATTTTTCACGGTATATATATCACGTGCAAGGCATGTGCTTGAATATAAGAGGGCAGAATGGTGAAATAATAACAATCATTATTAAAAAAATCAAAATTTAAAAATTTAAAAAAAAATTGCAGAAAG
Source organism: Artocarpus hirsutus (assembly GCA_946598075.1). Lineage (NCBI taxonomy): Eukaryota > Viridiplantae > Streptophyta > Magnoliopsida > Rosales > Moraceae > Artocarpus > Artocarpus hirsutus. The sequence continues at coordinate 90,757 of CAMOHE010054405.1, read as the reverse complement.
AAACCCAGAAATCCAAATTTGGGTTTTGTAGTAGTGGCCAAATCCATTAAAGCTACCTCTCAATTCAAGTCTTTATGTTGTATATTTGGGTTTTAAAATTTAAAATATGTCACTCTTTTTACTCCTTTCTGTCTAGCTCAACAAATCTGATGCCAGCATTTCATTTCCTTATGGCTCTAAAAATTTAATTCAGAAAGAAAAAATGAAAAAAAAAATCTAATTCTAGTGTAACATAGTTGATCTGATGGTGGTTGTGGAGGCAAAATCTTATAAACTCCCACTTTTGCCAAAAATGAAATAGAAAAAAATATTAGCTTTGATATGGGCAATTGTTGTATTCTTCCTTCCCTTTCTTTGGTGTGTTTTCGGCTTTAGAAGTATGAAAAAGGTCATGGACCAAAGGTTCACTCATAGGAATCTAGCTTCAATCACGTGACGACAGGGGATGGAGAACATAGCGAGATTTGGGCTTGCGACAAACGAGCATTAAGCTGCAGCAGAGAGGGCTCTTGCCATCGACGAAAGGCCTTCATGGAGCTACTAAAGAAAAGGCTTTGTGTCACTGAGATCTCGGCTTTCATGATGGACAAGGCTTTGCGTCGCTAAGATTTGGGCTTGCGCAACAGAGGGTCAGGTCATAGGGCGGTGGGTTTCATCAGGAAGGGAGGAGACTTGTTGGGGAATGGCAACGATGACTCTTCCTAAATCTTGGCCCATGCTTTTTCTTTCCTGTTTTTTCTATTCCTTATTTTTCCTTTTTTTTTTTTTTTATTGCTGCGGGCATTTTTGTCTATTTATCAACATGTGACCGTCATACGATGTGTTCCATTAGAATTTTAATAGAAAGAAACGAAAAGGCTTAATTACCAACTATTTAAAAGTTCAAGGATTATTTTATTAAAATTAATAAAAAAACCAAAGTATTATTTATTAAAAAATTTATGAGACTAATGACGTATAAGATTTTTTTTTACTGTAGTTTATAAAAATTTTATATTTTTTTTTTTTTTTTTTGGTCAAACAGCATAATAAATTACTCAAACAAATTCTAGTGTATAAAAATTTTCATATATTATAATTTTTTTTAACATCAACCTCCAACAGCAAGCGAACCCGCGGAAAGCAAGTAGCTGAACAGGGCAGGGCGTTTCCGTCCTTTACAAGCACTTATTTGACACCATGCGTCAACATCTGTCGTTTATTCATTACATTTACAGCGGCACGGCACCAGTAAACATTATGAGAGTCATGACGCGAGTTTGATGGCTCTGGCATTAACGAAAAAGGTTTATATCTCGAACTATTTTTACTTTTTCCTGCACGTGAAGCTGACAGACATCAATCTCCTAATTGTGGCATCAACTTATCAGAAGGAATTTATTCCATATATTAAAAAATAAAATTAAAAAAAGTTAACAGTAGCAAAGTCAGCTCAATAAATATGTAGCAGAGATGAAAGAGACGTTACTGAGATAATTACATTCTTAACATAGAAAGTGACAAACTTCCACCGTAGCAATATGAAAAGCCTTTTTTAGCCCGGTTGGGCTGGATAGAACTTCTCTGGCCGTAAATAATAATCCTATCCCAAAATAAACACAGAAAAGTTCCATGTGAGCCACAAGTAGTTCACCAGAGAAGAGGGAACCAAAAAAAACGTCAAACAAGAGGGGAAAAAAAAGGTAGAGATGAAGAAAACAGCGCTGGTTTTCATACCTGCACCAGGAAGAGGTCACTTGGTATCTGCTCTCGAGTTTGCAAACCAGTTACTGAACAGGGACGATCGTTTCTCAGTCACAATTTTAATCATAAACTCGCCTTGGCAAAAACTCATCACTTCAAATTCAACCTCTCACGCCCATGATTTGCAGTTCATTGAAGTTCCCACCCCGAAACACCTTCCACCACCAGATCTCGTGTCGGAGTCCCTAGAAAAATACGTCGTTGACTACATTGCTAGTCACAACTCCAACGTCAAAGATATCCTAACCAACCTTTTGACGACGTCGTTTTCTTCCCGGATTTCCGGTTTGGTCGTCGATTTTTTCTGCACTCCCATGATTGGCGTCGCCGAGGATCTTGGAATCCCATCCTACGTGTTCTTCACCTCCGCCGCTGGCTTCCTCGGCTTCATCTTCTACATCGGGGACCGAGGCGACGTCGTTTTCGATGAGTCCGACCCCGACTCGGACGTTCCAAGTTATGCCAACCCGGTCCCGACTCCGGTTCTGCCGTCGTTCGTGTTCAATAGAAAGGGCGGGTACGCGTCGTTTGTGGATCACGCCAGGGAGTTCAAAAAGACGAAGGGTATAATTGTCAATACAGTTCTTGAGTTGGAATCTCATGCGGTGGGTTCGTTTTCATACGGTGGAACTCCTCCGATTTACACCGTTGGGCCGATTCTTGACCTTAATGGTAAGCATAGCATGCTGTCTGATAGAAGGCAGGATGATGAGAGGATCATCAAGTGGCTTGACCGCCAGCCTCCGAAATCGGTGATTTTCCTCTGCTTCGGAAGTCGTGGAAGCTTTGATGGGCCGCAGCTGAGAGAGATCGCCATTGGCCTTGAGCAGAGCGGCCAAAGGTTCCTCTGGTCCGTACGCAAGACTCCACCAAAGGGGAAAAATCCACCGGATGATTTCCAAGATCCCGGTGAGTTTCTTCCACGGGGATTCTTGGATAGAACAAAGGAAGTGGGCCTCATTTGCAAATGGGCCCCACAAGTAGAGGTTCTGGCGCACGAGGCGATCGGGTGGTTTGTGTCGCACTGCGGTTGGAACTCGATATTAGAGAGCATCTGGTTTGGTGTGCCGATTGCCACGTGGCCATTGTTCGCAGAGCAACAGCTTAACGCATTTCAAATGGTGAGGGATTTGGGGTTGGCAGTGGAGCTGCGCTTGGATTATAGAAAGGACGGTGTTGACGTTGTGATGGCGGATGAGATAGCCAAAGCAGTTAGATGCATAATGGACAGTGATGGTGAAGTGAGGAAGAGGATGAAAGAAATGAGTGACAAGTGCAGAAGGGCAGTTAAGGATGGTGGGTCTTCGTTTGCGTCCTTTGGGCAGTTAATTGAAGATATATTAGCAAATGCATCTTGAAAAAATGTTGTACTTTAGTTTTATTATTATTACTGCTACTAGTTAAGAATTGGGATTTAAACTTTACACTTCAAGATATAATAGAGGGGGGAAATATTGTTAGTATTATTGCTTATTATTGCTTTTGGTGTTAGTATTGTTATTATTATGTAATTAGTATTGTTATTATTATGTACGCCTTATTCATCCGAGGCAATTCAAATGCTTGTAGCACAAAGCTTAGTATAGCTCGGCTAATGAGTTCAAAGCTTTTTCCTTAGGGTTCAAGTTCTTCTTTTTACGACTATTTTTAAATGTAACCGTTGAGATTTAACTTTTGTTTATTCTATGCAATGTGAAAGCTTATTATGTTACTATTTTGGTCTGATATTTTTAGCGTCCTACTGGAATACTCTTTTTTCTCTGATTACATATCTCAACCACAACAATAATTTAACCACAAAAAAAAAAAAAAAAAAAACAATGAACCGAGATTTCTATAATGCGGTGACTAACATTATTTGTACATTTTTTATTCTAACTTTCTTCATAGCGACACACCTTGCGACAAATCAATCTGATTTTGGATATCTTATTTGGTTTGAGGATATACATTCATGGTTGAGATTCGGGTTGAATTGTTTTGCAAACCAATAGTTGGTGGGCTTGTTTTTGTTGATGTGTTGGTAAACTTTGCACCCACACCTTGTCTCTTGGATGGATCTTCTCTTTCGGGTTTGTAGATTTAACCATTTTTTCTTGCAAAATCCTTCTCTTGAGCAACAAAATGTTCCACCCTATATATTGTCATTGAAGTTCTGTCGAATACTATCCTTTCAATAAATGAACACCATATATTGGGGCATACTTTGTAAATTTCTTTACACATTTTCTCAGTACCGAGCTCTTTGCCAACGAGTTGTTTTCCTCAATATTCACAGCATCTTTCTCTAAGCCAAGTAATCTCTTGAAATTATGCCAGTCGCTTGTTATTTGACCTCAAGAAGTCTCCACATTGTTGTCCAAATTTTGGGAAAAATAAATATTCTCGATAATTCAACAAGTTTTCTTGAATTAATTTACAAAATTAATTCAACCGATAAACAGACATGAATTATCTGATCCTATCGAATTTTAGCCAATCTAATAATTTAACATGAGTCACTAATTTATTGGAAAAACACGTCGTATTGTTACAGGATTTATTATGAACTAGCAAAAAGGATTTGATGGACCTATATAGTTCAAGCTCCGAAAATTATAAAATATAATATCCTAAATATACATTTTATAATTATCAACTCCAATGCTACTCCACTAAAAGCTTAGAGCTGCACTGTCAAACTATATATAAAATTACAAAGCTCCAAATTAGCTAAGTGGCCATGACATATCATAAGGCATCATATCCTCATAGGATATTCATAATCGACTTAAGGATAAATTCCATCTTACCTTCCTAATTATTTTTATCTTAAGTCCTGTTAGCTCACCATTAAAAAACTTACCATCCAAGGACACTATACCATTCAGGTACACCTATGTATCCAAATAGTTGAGCACTTCAATTTTTCAATTATAGGATAACGCATATAAGAGAATGTCATTGACTTTACAAATGGAGTTATGGATTTCATATTTATGAATAATAGGTCTACGCTATCAAAAGACATAAGTCAAAACAACGAGCCATTAGCCATTTCAGGATTAAGATACAACACATATGATTGTCTAAAGTGAATAGTTAGCACAGATGGAATTATTAATCCAAATCAACTCCATTTAATGTCCCGATCTAATGTATCATCACCTATGACAATGTACCAGTGTTTCCACTCGTGGAGTCCAACTTCGATGGCCAAGGCAAACGATCTCTCATCAGGAATATAGACAATATAACAATCTTAGTATGAATAAAGTGTCCAACTTTATTCCATCAATTGCAGACCTTATAATTTAGACTATCACCTTTAGAATCATGTCTTACGCAGAATTTGTCCATCATATGCATGATTCTTAAATTTTTAGATCGACAGTCTTAGGCTTTTGTTTGTTTATCATACATTTAACAAATATGAATGCAAAGAGAATGATAATTGGTATATGAATAATAAATAAATCCTTTATTGATAAAATGTCTTTAAAAACATATTACTACTTAGGGCATACATGTCTAACAACTTTAAGTTGTAAAACAACATCAAATAATAGAACATAAACAGTGTAAAATAATAAACAATATCATTTCATTTAAACTGAGTAATCTTAATGCACACTTCATACGATTTATCTCAAACCATAAATTAATACTTACTTAGTGCCAATATTAAACCAACATTTTTCCAATTTTTGCCCTTTAATCCCCTAAATTAATTCTAAGCCACTTTTCTAATTTTACCTATTTCACCTGCATAAATAGGGAAAAATAATTAATTAGAAAGGAAAAAAATAAAAATAACTAAAAGTATTCTAAATAAACTTTAAAGTAAAATAAAATAAACCTAATACACTCAAAACTAAATTAAGAAGCAATAAAACAAATAAAATGAAATAAGATAAAAATCTCAAGAACTAGCTCAATTTCATGTATTTTGCAGAGTTATTAAAGTTTTTTTTCTTAGGGGTTAAAGTTTTACTTATGTGACTATTTAAATAAACACCACCTCTGAAGATTTAATTTTTATTTATGCCACATCATGTGAAAGCTTATTATGCCACTATTTTAGTGGGATATTTTTCTTGTCCTATATCTTTACCATAAAAAAATACAACAAAATATACAATGAACAAATATTTTTCATGTGTTACCAAGTTAATTTCCCCCCTTTTACATATCTTAACCACAACATAGATTCAACTACAAAAAATACAATAAGCAGATATTTTTTGTGTCATATCAATTTTTTTTTTACCTTGATTACATATTTTGACCATGACATAGATCCAATCACAAAAAATATTACAAAAAAAAAAAAAAAAGATAAGGAAAAGAGATTTCTCTAAAGCAATGAAGTCCATTATTTGTATATTTTTCATTTCAATTTTATTGATAGTGATACACCTTGTGACAACATTGTTGATTCGATCTTAGATACTTTACTTGGTTTGAGGTTGCACATTCATGGTTATGATTCGAATTGAATTGTTTTGCAACCTATTTGTTGGTGTGCTTGTTTTGTTGATGTGTAAGTAAGCTTTGCACCCCCACCTTGTCACTTTGATGGGTGCTCTCTTTTGGGTTTGTTTCTTGTGAAATTCCTCTCTTAAGCAACAAAATGTTCTACCCCACATATTGCCATCAAAGTGCAATTGAGTACTATCCTTTCGGTTGCTAAATCCCATGTACTTGGAGTATGTAAAATTCTTTTGATATTTCCTAGTACAGAGCTCTTTGCCCAAAATGTTGTTTTCCTCAATATTCACAACACCTTTCTCTAAACCAAGCAATGTCCTGAAATCATTTTAGTCATTTGTGAGTCATTTCTCTGTCATTGAACAGGAGCTAATATAGAGATTTAAACTATTGTATAATGTATATAGAGTACATTGTTAGGGATAGCACAATATTATTGCACAAGTGTTACTATAAGGTAATTTGGTTACACTATGATTATTAATGTACAAGCTATATGCAATGCACTTGTAGGGCAAAGATGTTAAGTAATAAATGATAGATTACAAAAAAATGTTGCAGCCATGTGGTTCATCAATAAATACTCAATTGATAAAAAATCCATATGGGTATAGTATTCACTTCAATATGTAATGCCCAGCAGCAATTGTATTTTTTTTCCATGGTGCTACTCAATATATATATTTCTTTTATTATAGAATATTGGACCTTATAAAAAATGTTATCCCTAGTAGTTTACAAATGATGTTCATTGTGGATATATATAAAGAGTTCATGAGAATTTTGTTTCTCATCTGTCTCTGTAATTTAAGTAAAACATTTAAACAACATTATCAAGGAAAAAGAAAATTTTTTAATGGGTAAATAAGTATCATTTGTGTCGTGGTCGAACTTAATTTTATTAAGATACTATAAAAAAAAAAAAAAACAAAAGTAAGAATCCAAATACATGAAGATTGTATTTGCATGCTACCTTTCAATATGTACTTGCCAGAGGTAGATTAAATCAATTGTACAAGGCTTTGAACCAAAATGTACCTACTCAAAAGGTGTTGTTTGGATCACGCTATAATTTTCTTCCCTCCTTGACCACGTTTCAAGAAAGAAAAGCATATTCAACCATTAGCAACTCTTAACCAATGGCCCTAAAAATACATCAAACAACTATAGAGAGAAGAAGGAATAGGAGGTTCATTGCTTATAGTATTAAATGCGAGTTGGTAAGCTTGAATAGCTTACACATTAATTATCTCTATACAAATTCAAGTCATTTTAATATTTCATAAACATGCCAGTAACAATATGTGTTGGAAAGGGCCCACCAATTTTGAGTTTATTCTATAATATTTTCTAAGTGATGAAAATTTATTTGTTCTACTTGTAGTTGTTGTGATCACTTTAAATGTGTTTTAAGTGTCAAAATTTTTTTGATGGTTTGTACAATGTTCGACTTCTTAGAACAATATTTTCATCCTATTTATATATTAATTGACGTAGTTCATTCTTTAATGTTATTTGGTTTTCTATATTACTGTACGGACAAAGTGTTAGTTAGTTTACATATCTTATACAATCAATTTTGCTATGCACATTAGTTTATGAATGTACAAACTCAAAAATGGAACCCATCTTAAACCGAATTAAGCCATTACCCTATTTCTTCCTTGATATTTGATTCAACACTTAATGGGAAGTTAGTACTATACAGAAATTGAGGACAAAGAATTCCTTAAGTAATGCACGTAAAGAAAGGATAAAAAACTATATAGCATAGTATATAAAGTTACTAGATATAAAGTTACATAAGTTGAAGGAGGATATCACATAGTAAAATATCGATAAGTACTCTTTACCTTTCGGACTAAGAAACATATATAAGTGACAAAGCAAATATCCTAATCTTATAAAATGTAAACTAACATCATCGGGACCTAGCTGTCAAAAGATAGACCAAAATTTTGTAGGTTATCTAAAACATTTTTAGAGAAAAATTGCTTAAATATGGAAAAAGTGTAGAAAGTGTATAACAAAAATTGAATAAAACTTTTGTAAGCATAGTTATAGAGCATATTAATTTAACACTCAATAAATGTATGTATAATTTATGCTTGGTTGAGAAGAAGAGATTAGAAATCTTCTTTCAAGAAAATGTTTTCTAAGTGAAACCACTTTCATCCTTATCTAATCCTTGGCATTGGACGAGTGTACATCTAGGCATAAAAGGGATTAGGGTTTCTAATGATTATTCGCTTACTTTTCTCTCCCACATATCACAACTCATGAGCAGAGTGGGACTGGAAATGGAAGAATACTTCTTCTCTTTCTTTCTCTATCCACACGCCTAACACTTAAGAACTCAATTAATTCTTGAAGCTTCCTTTATTTTACTTTTAAATATCACATATTCAATTAAAATAAGTGATAATCTTTTCTTTCCTTATCTGTGATAGGCATTACACACAAATACCATAAATATGTGTGTGACACCAATGAGGATAGAAGGAAAGAGAAAATTTTGCTTGTTGCCCAATATGATTTGTTTCCAAATTTAGATTCCTAATTTTGAATTAAATTATATTTATCAAAATTAGAAACTTTTAAATATGAAAACTTGGTGAACAAGTTTTTGACTGCATGTAATGCCCCTAAGTGGGGGTTAACAGTTTTTAATAAATTAAATAAAGATCAGAAATAAAATAAAACTTCAAAATAAATTTGCCCGAGACTTAAAAGAAAACTCTCAAATCAAGAAAAAATATAAACAACAAAAACAAACTACAGTTTAATTTAGAACCTTTAAATTAATAACATAAAACTATCATCATTATCATCATTTCAACCTTCAATATATCTTAATACAGTCACTGAAAGTAACATACGTTGCTTACGTTATCAAGGAGAACATTATCAATAAAAGAAGAGATTCCAACTAAATATAGATACATAGTTTCCTCAACTATATCTCTTATTGCCACCTCACAATTTGCGAGTCCTGAAGAGATGAAAATATAGGGGAATGAGCAACAATATACTCAATAGGAAAAACCATTATTTATCTTTAGGTTTTATTAATTGCCATATTAACACCTACATGATTTGTTAGTTCTCAACATTATTCATCAATATTATCATGTTCATTTCCGATGGATACCATATGATTGTTTTTACAAAGTTCCATATATAGATATATATATATATAGACATATTAGGTCAAGACTTAATAATGCTCATCTGTATCCACTGTGTAATAAAGTATCATATCACTCAACTCAACGAAATCCAAATGGACGTGCTTGACCACTCTACAATCATTCCAAGAGTGTCAGTGAGGGGACATCAAGCCCCAAATCCTCACCAAGTTAATTCCTATACAATGTGTTCTAGGACTTTCGACCCAAGATAGCGTCATATTCTCCCCTATTTTACCTTCTTGGGTATCTGTGCCTAAGGATGCAATCACTGCCTTTTTCACGTCTTACCATTCATCTCATAACTACTACTGTTATGTATAGAGTATATTTCCAAACCATGCTTTTTAATTTATTCAATACGTGTCAAATCAATTTATTCCTCACTATACATTACAGGATGAGTCCATGCTATTGTCTCATAAAAGATGCTCATATAATAACAATTCAATATATATATATATATATATATCTTACAACAAAAGAACCAATTTTAATTCTATAAAACCTCACAAAAGATGAGTAATAGATTCCTTACCTTTTTGGTGAATACAATGTTGATAATTCCACTCATGATACCAAGTTCACCATATAAGTTCCAAGCACTTTGTTATCCTACGACTTATAAAGTAACCATACTTTAACTTAAATCTTACTCTATAATCATGCCAATTTTTTATCTATTTTTATTAATGTGCCATAATTATTAATATGTTCAAAATATATATATAAAATTAAACACATAATTTAATTTTTAATAGCGACAAAAATTAACCCATATTCTAATATAAAATGTTTTGAAAATAGTTTAAAACAAAAATAATATGAGATTAAAATATTTTAGAATAAAACATTTGAATAAAAATATTGTATAAGAGTCGGGTCAATTGGACCTTTAATATATCAAACAGTAAAAGAATTGACAAAGGAATAGAATCAGTGAAATTGTGGAAGGCATCCTAAGTATTAGGAGGTTATAGGTTCGAGTCTTGAGGAGAGCAAGTTTCTAATTATATTTCATGTTTAACAAAAACGACGCGTTGTTTTTCACTTGGAAAAATTCTCCCAAAGAACCCAAAATTTGAATTTTTGAATTTTTCTTCTAATCTTGGTTTTCTAACTGCTTTCTAAGCATTAAAATGATATATAAACAATATATAATCACCTCTATATAATATAAACTCATTTCTATGGATTTGCATATTTAAAACATAATCAAAATCTAAGTTTTAAGTTTAAAACCTTATGTCTAATCTTAGCCCAAAAATATTGTTTAGATCTTGAAATCTTCAAAATTTCCTTAATCTATGAGTTTGTGGAAGGTTGTTTGTGAATTTGGGTGAGATAATAACTTGGAAATATTGAAGGTTGTTTGAGTTTTGCCTTGGTTTTTCTCTACTTTGTGTCACAATGAAAGAAAAAGAAATGAAGAAGAGAAGAGAGAAGTAGGGAGAGTGAGGGAAAGAGAGATGTGAGAGTAAGAAAGAAAAGACTCAATAAAAAGAAGAGCAAAAATAATTGAAGAGGGATGAGAAGTGAGTCACGAGTGAAAGAGAGAAGATGAGGCCAAATAAAAAGGAGAAGAAAATAATGGAGGAGACATGGTAGGTGAAGAATACTCTTCATCAGGGACTTTGGTGCACAAAATGCCAAATAGCATTTTTGTAATTAAATAAAAAGTTCTAAGTGGTATTTTGGTAAATATGCTAAATCGGTGTAGGAAATTTTTAGAAAAATTAAAAATAAGTAGAATAAATAATATAGAATAAATTTTAGATGAAATAAAATTTTACAAAATTTAAATTGGCATACTAATAATTAATTTAATTATAATGATACTCATGAGAAAAATAACGGTTGTCACACTGCATATGAAACTTTTCCCCATGCCTATGTCCGCCACACACAGTTGGTGGGATCCACTATGTGTCTTCCAAAATTAATTATTATTTATTTATTATTACATAATCTTCTTATTTAATAATTATATAGTAATTCATAATTAATTTATTTTAAGTAATATTTAATTTAAAATTTCATAATTTTAATTAATTAATTAAACAATTAATTATGCTTGTCCGAACAGTGTTTACAACGATGGGGAGGGGACTAATGAACCTATAATTTCAAGCTCTAATAAAACCAATATATCAATTAATATATTACTTTTTAGTTGATTCCAATATTACTTTACTAAAAACTTGGAATTGACCTCTTGAAATTATAGATATAATTACTCACACTTTAGAATCTTCTATTTGATATAGTAATTACATATAAATTAATCCTCCATAGATAATTTATAATTAAAGATAGTAAAATCTATTAACCTTTCTAATTATTTCTTTATCCATGAGTGTCATTAATTCTCTAATGAATAACAAATTCATAAATTTAATCGCGAATTAGGTGCTCATATTGTTTAAAATTTAAATCAATACTCAGATATTTATCTATCTGCTTTTTGTTAGAAAATGAATGAATTCTATCTTGTAATATTATCATTCTCGATTACTTACTTTACTATGTCTCCAAAATACAAGAGATATGATTAGATTTTTGAATCTGTACCAAGAAAATCAGAAGACATGATTTCATAAATAGAAGTCTGTTAATAACTCAAGATTAAGACTATCTTATATATGATTGTCGGTCGATGTGATTAAAGCTTACTATATTTTAACAAAAATTAGCGTTTCGATTTCACATAATCTTATTTTATACAATGCAATTATTTAATGAATTAGTACATTCGCATTTCAGATAAGATCATTCCACTTTTAATAGAATCTACATTGGTATCGATCAATTGAAGATTCCATACTTTGATTAAATAATTAATTATTTATTACTAACCATTTTTATTATCATCTTTAACTATCATTCTCTTGTATATAATACTTAAATGCAATATTTAATGTCACATAAATAATTATAGAATTTTAATAACATTCATAAAGTATTCAAAATACATATACACAAATATTATGAAAAATTCACTTTATTTATTTATTTATAAATATGTCCTTTACAAAATGTCACATGTTTATGGACATATATCCTAACAGTCTCTCAATTGCCCTAAAGTATATGAGACATGTCATTTAATTTATAATCCTCTAGGTGCTTCTCAAAAGCTTTAATAGACAAGGTCTTTGTTAATGGGGTCTGCAAGATTGTCTTCCAACATCATCTTCATCATGGTCATTTCACCTCTTTTAGCCGTCTGCCAGATCAAATGATACCTCCTCTCTATATGCTTTGTGCTCTTGCATATTCTTGGTTCTTTAATGTTAGCAATTACACTACTGTTTTCACAATAAAGTTTGATCGGCTCATATATGGAACAACTTGTAGATCGACCAAGAACTTACAAAGCTGGAGTGCTTCCATGAATGCTTCACAATAGCTACATACTCAACCTCCATTGTTGAGTAAGAAACACACTTTTGTTTCATATTCCTTCAGTCAAATGGCTCCACTACCAAGAGTAAACATGGAACTTGAGATCGACTTTTGATTGTCCAAATCCAAATGGAAATTGGAATCTGTATATCTATTGAGAGACAAATCTCTATCAAAATACACGGGCATATAGTTTCTTGTTCTCCTAAGATACTAAGAAAGCACTTCACAACCGTCTAGTGATCAAATCATAGATTTGACTGAAACTTAACCAACCCTACTATGTTGTAGATGTTAGGCTTGATACAATGCTAACAGCTTTTTCTTGCGATCTTGGACTAATTGGGTATATAAGGCCTGAGTCAGTTAACGGGTCAATTATACAGGCCCATGAGCCAACCTGTTTGTCTCTAGCCAATTTATTGGGATACAACTCTATTTGTATTTATTAAAGGAGGTGAATTAAATAAATAAAATATATTTACATTCCATAAAAGAATTAAGCATAACTTATCAACAAGTTTTTCGAGTGCGTATGATATTGGTGTAATTTGCACATTTCAAAGGGCATGACTTCAATAACATGTTAGAAAGTACGTACACAACAAACCATTTTAAAGGGAGAAATGGTATAAAGTAACAGAATTTTAAAACTAATGTAAGTAAATAGCATAATTAATTGACTTGTTAATAAATAGCTTTTTAAAAATTTTTCCAAAGGGTTGTGTGTAGTTTCTCAATTTTACCCATATTTAGTCAGCTCCAAATTAGAAAATCCTAAATGTAATCTTAATCCCAAATTAAAAAAAAAAAATCTCTTTCTCTTCCATCTCCCTCTCTCTAACGACGGCAACACCCTATCTTGCCCGTTGTGTGCTCTCTCTCTCTCTTGCAGTCGATAGAGTCGACAACTGGTTTGGCAGAAGTCGTCCTCAAAATTCTCTTCTCTTGCACGAGTAATGGATGACTTTACTACCATCTTTAGATCTTGTCAAATTGCTTTGTCACGATCTGTTTCTTTACACACACACACACATACACACACACAAAATTTGATTGCTAAGGGATATTTTTGATATTTTGCTCTAATAAAATATATGATTTTTTCTAATTTGCTATTTACCAAACTTCTTTTAAATATCTGTTATTAATTTTAATTCATACTCTCAAAATTGTTATTTCTGTCCTTCTTTCTTTTAAAGGTTCAAACTCGTCAGGTAAAAATTAGGTGGACGTTGAAGAAGCCCACACCACATCCCTTTTAAACACCTGACGCTATCGTAATAGAATTTGTTCGGCAACAATGTTAGAACTATAATGTTCTAAATGCTACAATGTAAAGTTCGCATATGCTATAGTAAAAAAAAATACTACAGTATAGAAGCTCTCACATATTATAATTTTTAATGGGTTTGTTTGATAAATAGATTTGAATTATGTTGATTTAGATTATTTTCATTTGAGTTGTATGATTTGAAATGTGTGATTTGAATTGCTATTCGAATTGACGTTTGGATGCACATTTAAAGTGTTAATCTATATATGAAATAAAATTAAAATTTGTGTTTAGATAAATAGTGAAAATTTTGTTGATTTATTAACAAATCTAACAAAATTTTACTGTTGATAATATTAAAAAATACGCAAGGATTTTAATTTATTCCTCTCTTTATTAGGAACGTAATAAAATAAAAATCGTCTCAATTAAATATCAAATAAAAAAGTTATAATTTTTTTTACAAATATATAGGAGAAAATATAAAATTTTAATACAGTAAACTGATCAGAGTCTAAAAAGTGAGAGTAAAACTCTAAAAGCTTAAATTTAAAGGATTTATTTAATTTAAATTTTAAAAAAATAGATATCTATCTAAAAAAAATTTTAAACTCAAAGTCTAAAAAAATAGTTTAATAGGCCAAACAAATTGGCCTTAAATTTTAGGCATCTAAGTTTTAGCGTTGTTGCTAAACGGACCCGTAGAAAACAAATAGCTGAACGGGGCGTTTCGGTTGCTTACAACCACTTATTTGACACAATACATCAACATTTCTGTCATTCATTCATCACATATACAGCTGCACGGCACCAATAAACGTTATGAGAGTCATGACGTGAGTTTGATTGCATTGGCATTAACGAAAATGTTTTATCTCTAACTATTTGTTCTTTTACATGCATGTGAAGAGGACAAACATCAATCTCCTAATTAAGGCATCGCATTTGTAGCATATCAATATCAACTTAGCAGAAAGAACTTATTATTTGCGGTGTATAAAAAATAAAATTAAAAAAAGTTAAAAGTAGTAAAGTCAGCCCAATAAAGTGTTTAAAAAAATTAGTTAAAACTAATTTTTTATTTTAAATTATAATATTTAAGAGCTTTATATTGTAATAAATTTTTGTTATATTATATAAGATTCTTAAACTATTTATAATTAAAACATTGATTCTAATTAAATTCGTCAAACAAAACATTCTTTCCCTGTCAAACGACAAATTTCTACTAGCCATAAATAATAATTCTATCCCCAAAAAAAATAAATCACAGAAAAGTTGGATATAAGCCACAAGAAGTTCGCCAGAGAAAAAAAAAAAAAAAAAACCTTCAAACAAGAGAAAAAAAAAGTACAGCATAAAGAAAACACGGCTGGTTTTCATACTGGTGCTAGGAAGAGGCCACTTGGCATCTCCTCTTGTATTTTAAATGTGATACAACTTTAAATTTATAACATAAATAATAATATAGTACAATTTTTATAAATATAACATAAATAATACCTCTTTTAAAAATATGACGTATAACATGCGAGGCAAATTACACCCCTATTTTTGTTTCTCGAAATATTTAAATTTAATGCGAGTACGATTATCCCGTCTAATTCACACGTCTTAAAGGTCATGGATGCTTCCATGAGTATTTGAAAGGCACAAAATAAGACCATTTTAGGACCTTCAAGAAGTAGACCCCACGTCTGTAAATGTGGAAAATCTCAACACCTGACCCCATTGTCATAAAGAAAGCAAACAGCTAAAAACGCACGTCGCTCCGTCATCACCATTCATTTAAGATAAAAATACATGAACATTTATGTCATTCCCTATTTTCTACGCAAAAGCAGTATGGAGTGAAATCACATTTACAGCTGGATGGCACCAATCAACTTTACGCGATTCATGTTGTGAGTTTGCTAGGCTTGTCATTGACAAAAAACAAAAGGTGTATATCGCCCTCTATTTTCACTTTACATGCATGTAAGAAGTGAAGATCAATCTCGTAATTGAAACATAACATTTGTAAAAACATTATCAACTTATAAGAAGGAATTTGTTTGGTGTCTCTCTCCTTTGAAAAGAAAAATTAATAAATGCACTAAAAAAGGTGACTAACCCTAGTTAATTCCGAACCTCCATTGCAAGTCTACTATGAACGTAAAGCAAAAATTGAATGTGAGGTATTTCAGTAGGGAAAAAAAAAAAGAAAAGAAAGTCACAATAGTCATGACTGATAAATATACAGCAGAGATGAACGACAGATAGTCACATATTCTTAACATGATAACGGCAAAACTCTCTTAAAGACATATCATTTTCATCCCAAAAAAATAATAATAATGATAAAAAACTAAAAAAAAAAAAGAAGCACAGAAAAGATCTCTACATAAGCCACAAGTCGTTCACTGAAGAAAAGAAAAACTCAACCAGAAAAAATAAAAGAAAAGAAAAGAAAAAAGAGTAAAGCATGGAGAAAACAGAGCTGGTGTTCGTACCTGCACCAGGAAGAGGTCACCTGGTCTCTGCTCTCGAGTTCGCAAACCAGTTAATGAACACAGACGATCGTTTCTCAGTCGCAATTTTAATCATAAACTCGCCTTGGCATAAACTCATCACTTCAAATTCAACCTCTCACGCTCATGATTTGCAGTTCATTGAAGTTCCCACCCCGAAACACCTTCCACCACCAGATCTCGCATCGGAGTCCCTAGAAAAATACGTCGTTGACTACATAGCCAGTCACAACTCCAACGTCAAAGATATCCTAAACAACCTTTTGAAGACGTCGTTTTCTTCCTGGATTTCCGGTTTGGTCGTCGATTTTTTCTGCACTCCCATGATTGGCGTCGCCGAGGATCTTGGAATCCCATCCTACGTGTTCTTCACCTCCGCCGCCGGCCTCCTCGGCTTCATCTTCTACATCGGGGACCGAGGCGACGTCGTTTTCGATGAGTCCCACCCCGACTCGGACGTTCCGAGTTCTGCCAACGCGGTCCCGACTCGGGTTCTGCCGTTGTTCGCGTTCAATAGAAAGGGCCGGCACGCGTCGTTAGTGGATCACGCCAGGGAGTTCAAAAAGACGAAGGGTATAATTGTCAATACAGTTTTTGAGTTGGAATCTCATGCGGTGGGTTCGTTTTCTTACGGTGGAACTCCTCCGATTTACACCGTTGGACCGATTCTTGACTTTAACGGTAAGGCTAGCATACTGTCTGATAGAAGGCAGGATGATGAGAGGATCATAGTGGCTTGACCGCCAGTCTCCGAAATCGGTGATTTTCCTCTGCTTCGGAAGTCTTGGAAGCTTTGACGGGCCGCAGATGAGAGAGATCGCCATTGGCCTTGAGCAGAGCGGTCAACGGTTCCTCTGGTCCGTACGCAAGACTCCACCAAAGGGTAAAAATCCACCGGACGATTTCCAAGATCAGGAGGAATTTCTTCCACGTGGATTCTTGGATAGAACAAAGGAGGTGGGCCTCATTCGCCGGTGGGCCCCACAAGTAGAGGTTCTGGTGCACGAGGCGATCGGAGGGTTTGTGTCGCACTGCGGTTGGAACTCGATGTTAGAGAGCATCTGGTTTGGTATGCCGATTGCCACGTGGCCATTGTAAGCAGAGCAACAGCTTAACGCATTTCAAATGGTGAGGGATTTGGGGTTGGCGGTGGAGCTGCGCTTGGATTATAGAAAGGACGGTGTTGACGTTGTGATGGCGGATGAGATAGCCAAAGCCGTTGGATGCATAATGGACAGTGATGATGAAGTGAGGAAGAGGATGAAAGAAATGAGTGACAAGTGCAGAAAGGCAGTTATGGATGGGGGGTCTTCGTTTGTGTCCTTTGGGCAGTTAATTGAAGATATATTAGCAAATGTTTCTTGAAAAAATGTTGCACTTTATTTTATTATAATAATTACCACTACTAGTTAAGAATTGGGATTTAAACTTTACACTTCAAGATGTATTAGAGGGGGGAAAATTTTATCAGTATTATTGCTTATTATTGCTTTTGGTGTTAGTATTGTTATTATTATGTAATAAGTATTGTTATTATTATGTACGCCCTATTCATCCAAGGCAATGCAAATGCTTATGGCACAAAGCTTAGTATAGCTCGGCTAATGAGTTCAAAGCTTTTCCTTGGGGTTCAAGTACTACTTTTACGTCTATTTTTAAATGCAACCTTTGAGATTTAACTTTTGTTTATTCTATGCAAAGTGAAAGCTTATTATGTTACTATTCTGGTGTGATATTTTTAGTGTCCTACTCGAGTATTTTTTTTCTTTGATTACATATCTCAATCACAACATAAATTCAACCACAAAAATACAACAAAAAAAAAAAAAATACAATGAACCAAGATTTCTATAATGCGGTGAAGCCTATTATTTGTACATTTCTCATTCTAACTTTTTTCATAGCGATACACCTCGCAACAACATTGTTGGATACATATCGATTTGATTTTAGATATCTTATTTGGTTTGAGGATGTACATCCATGGTTGAGATTTGGGTTGAATTGTTTTGCAACCCATTTGTTGGTGGGCTCGTTTTTGTTGATGTGTAGGTAAACTTTACGCCCAGACCTTGTCTCTTGGATGGATCCTCTCTTTCAAGTTTGTAGATTCAACCATTTTTTCTTGCAAAATCCTTCTCTTAAGCAACAAAATGTTCCACCATATATATTGTCATTGATGTCCTGTCGAATACTATCCTTTCGATAGCTGAACCCATATACTTTGAGTATACTTTGTAAATTTCTTCTCACATTTTCTTCGAAACGAGCTCTTTGCCAACAATTTGTTTTCCTCAATATTCATAGCATCTTTCTCTAAGCCAAGTAATCTCTTGAAATTGTGCCAGTCGCTTGTTATTTGACCTCAGGAAGTCTCCTCATTGTTGTCCAAATTTTGGGAAAAATAAATGTTCCCAATAACTTAACAAGTTTATATGGAATTAATTTACAAAATTAATTCAACCGATAAATAGACATGGATTATCTAATCCTATTGAATTTCGCCAATATAATAATTTAACTTAAGTCACCAATTTATTAGAAAAGCACACCATATCATTACAGGATTTATTTTGAGATAGCAAATGGGACCTGATGGACCTATATAGTTCAAGCTCCAAAAATTATAAAATATAATATCCTAGATATACATTTTATAATTATCAATTCTAACGCTACTCCACTAAAAGCTTAGAGTTGCACTCTCGAACTATATTTAAAATTACAAAGCTCCAAATTAGCTAAGTGTCTATGACATATCATAATGCATCGTATCCCCTATAGAATATTCAAAATCAGCTTAAGGATAAATTCCATCTTACCTTCCTGATTATTTGTATCTTACGTTACGTTATCTCACAATTAGAAACTTACCATGCAAGGACAATATACCATTCAGGTACACATTTGTATCTAAATGGTTAAGCACTCTAGTATTTAATTATAGAATAACGCATATAAGAGAATATCATTGACTCCACCAATGGAGCTAAGGATATCATATCTATAAATAACAAGTTTATGCTATCAAGAGTTATGTCACCAACGTACTGGTATACCCATTATCACAAAGTCAGGGTGTCACCCTTTGGTACATTAAAAGAATAAGTCAAATCAATAGGCCATTAGTCATTTTAGGATTAAAATACAACACATATGATTGCTTAAAGTGAATAGATTTGCATAGATAGAATTATTAATCCAAATTAATTTCACTTTATGTCTCGATCTAATACATCGTTACTTATGACAATGTACCAATGTTTCTACTCGAGGAGTTCAACTTTGATGGCCAAGACAAACCATTTTCCATCAGGGATATAGACAATATAACAATCTCAGCATGAATAAAGTGCTCAACTTTATTCCTTTGCTTGTGGACCTTATGATTTAGACCATCACTTTTAGAATCATGTCTTCCGCATAATCTGTCTATCATATGCCTGATTCTTAAAGGTTTAGATCGATAGTCTTAAACTTTTGTTTGCTTATCATACATTTAACAAATATAAATGCAAAGAAGACGATAATTGGTATATGAATAATAAGTAAATTCTTTATTGATAAAATGTCTTTAAAAACATATTACAACATTTTACTCCTTAGGGCATACATGTCTAATAACTTTACATTGTTAAACAATATCAAATAATAGAACATAAATAGTGTAAAATAATAAACAATATCATTTCATTTAAACCGAGGAATCTTACTGCATGCTTCATATGATTTATCTCAAACCATAAATTAATACTTAGTGCCAATATTAAACCAACATTTTTCCAATTTTTGCCCTTTAATCCCTTAAATTAATTCTAAGCCATTTTTCCAATTTTACCTATTTCACCCGCATAAATAGGGAAAAATAAATAATTAGAAAGCAAAATAAAATAATATAAAAATAACTAAAACTACTCTAAATGAACTTTAAAGTAAAGTAAAATAAAATAAACCTAATAAACTCAAAACTAAATTAAGAAGCAATAAAACAAATAAAATGAAATAAAATAAAATAAGATAAAAATCTCAAGTACTAGCTCAATTTTATGTATTTTGTAGAGTTATTAAAGTTTTTTCTTAGGGGTTAAAGTTTTACTTTTGTGACTATTTAAATAAACGCCACATCTGAAGATTTAATCTTTATTTATGCCGCATCATGTGAAAGCTTATTATGCCACTGTTTTAGTAGGATATTTTTCTTCTCCTACCAGATTCCTTTTTTTTCCGTTTACATATCTTAACCACAAAAAAAATACAATAAAATATACAATGAACGAATATTTTCATGTGTTACCATGTTAATTCCCCCCCTTTTACATGTCTTAACCACAACATAGATTCAACAACAAAAAATACAATAAACAAATATTTTTTGTGTCATATCAATTTTTTTTACCGTGATTACATATTTTGACCACAACATAGATCCAACCACAACAAATAGGACAAAAAAAAAAAGAAAAAGAAAAAGAGATTTCTCTAAAGTAATGAAGTCCATTATTTGTATATTTTTCATTTCAATTTTGTTCATAGTGACACACCTTGCGACAACATTGTTGATTTGATCTTAGATACTTTACTTGGTTTAAGATTGTACATTTCATGGTTGTGTTCGAATTGAATTGTTTTGCAACCTGTTTGTTCATGTGCTTGTTTTGTTGATGTGTAAGTAAGCTTTGCACCCCCACCTTGTCACTTTGATGGGTCCTCTCTTTTGGGTTTGTTTCTTGTGAAATTCCTCTCTTAAGCAACAAAATGTTCTACCCCACATATTGCCATCAAAGTCCCATTGAGTACTATCCTTTCGGTCGCTAAATCCCATGTACTTGGAGTATGTAAAATTCTTCTGACATTTCCCAATGCTAAGCTCTTTGCCCACAATGTTGTTTTCCTCAATGTTCAAAACACCTTTCTCTAAACCAAGCAATGTCTGGAAATCATTTCAGTCATTTGTGAGTCATTTCTCGGTCCTGAACAAAAGCTAATATAAAGATTTAAACTATTGTATAACGTATATAGAGTACATTGTTAAGGATAGCACAATATTATCGCGCAAGTGTTACTATAAGGTAATTTGGTTACACTATGATTATTAATGTACAAGCTATATACAATGCACTTGTAGGACAAAGACGTTAAGTAATAAATAATAGATTAGAAAAAATGTTACGGTCATGTGGTTCGTCAATTAATACTCAATTGATAAAAAATCCATATGGGCATAGTATTCACTTCAATATGTAATGCCTAGAAGTAAATGTATTTTTTTTCCATGGTGCTATTCAAAATATATATTTCTTCTATTATACAGTGTTGGACCTCATCAATGTTCTGACAAATGATGTTCATTGTGGAAACATATAAGGAGTTCATGAGAATTTTGTTTCTCGTCTGTATCTGTAATATAAGTAAAACATTTAAACAACATAATCAAGGAAAAAGAAAATTTTTTTAATGGGTAAATATTTATCATTTGTGTTGTGGTCGAACTTAATTTTATTAAGGTACTATATAAAAAAAGTAAGAATCTAAATACATAGAGACTGTATTTGCATGCTACGCTTCAATATGTACCAACCAAAGGTAGATTAAATCAATTGTACAAGGCCTTGAACAAAAATGTACCTACTCAAAAAGGTGTTGTTTGGATCATGCTATAATTTTCTTCCCTCCTTGACCATGTTTCAACTCAAGGAAAAAAAAAAAGCATATTCAACCATCAGCAACTCTAAACCAATGGTCTTAAAAATACATCAAATAATTATTGAGAGAAGAAGGAATGGGAGGTTCATAGCTTGTAGTATTAAATGCTCGTTGGTAAGCTTGAATAGCTTACGCGTTAATTATCTCTATACAAAGTAAAGTCATTTTAATATTTCATGCACAGGTCAGTAACAATATGTGTTGGAAAAGGGGCCCACCAATTTTGAGTTTATTCTATAATATTTTCTAAGTGATGAAAATATTTATTTATTCTACTTGTAGTTATTGTGATCACTTTAAGTGTGTTTTAAGTGTCAAAAACTTTTTGATAGTTGCACAAGGTTTGACTTCTTGGAACAATATTTTCATCCCATTTATATATTAATTGACGTAGTTCATTCTTTAATATTATTTGGTTTTCTATATTACTGTACTGACAGAATCTTAGTTAGTTTACATATCTTATACAATCAATTTTGCTATGCACATTAGTTTATAAATGTGCAAACTCAAAAATGGAACCCATCTTAAACCGAATTAAGCCATTACCCTATTTCTTCCTTGATATTTGATTCAACACTTGATGGGAAGTTAGTACTATACAAAAATTGAGGACAAAGAATTCCTTAAGTAATGCACGTAAAGAAAGGATAAAAAACTACATAGCATAGTATATAAAGTTACTACATGTAAAGTTGCATAAGTTGAAGGAGGATATCATGTAGTAAAATATCAATAAGTACTCTTTACCTTTCGGACTAAGAAACATGTGTAAGTGACAAAGCAAAAATCCTAATCTTATAAAATGTAAACTAACATCATGGGGACCTAGTTGTCAAAAGATAGACCAAAATTTTGTTGGTTATCTAAAACATTTTTAGAGCAAAATTGCATAAATATGTAAAAAGTGCAAAATTTGTATAACAAAATTGAATAAAACTATTGCAAGCACTGTTATAGAGCATTATAAATTTAACACTCAATAAATATATGTATAATTTACGCTTACCTGGTTGAGGAGAAGAGATTAGAAATCTTGTTTCAAGAAAATGTTCTCTAAGTGAAACCACTTTCATCCTTATCTAATCCTTGGCATCGGACGAGTGTACATCTAGGCATAAAAGCGATTAGGGTTTCTAATGATTACTCGCTTACTTTTCTCTCCCACATATCACAACTCATGAGCAGAGTGGGACTAGAAATTGAAGAATACTTCTTCTCTTTCTTTCTCCATCCACACGCCTAACACTTAAGAACTCAATTAATTATTGAAGCTTCCTTTATTTTAATTTTAAATATCACATTTCAATTAAAATAATTGATAATCTTTTATTTCCTTATTTGTGATAGGCGCCACACACAGATACCATAAATGTGTGTGTGGCACCAAGGAAGATAGAAGGAAAGAGCAAATTCTGCTTGTTGCCCAATATGATCTGTTTTCAAATTTAGATTCCTAATTTTAAATTAAATCATATTTATCAAAATTAGAAACTCTTAAATATGAAAACAAGGTGAACAAGTTTTTGACTCCATGTAACGCCCCTAAATGGGGGTTAACAGTTTTTAATAAATTAAATAAAGATCAAAAATAAAATAAAACTTCAAAACAAATTTGTTCGAGACTTAAAAGAAAACTCTCAAATTAAGATAAAAAATATAAACAACAAAAACAAACCATAGTTTAATGTAGTACGCTTAAATTAATAATATAAAACTAACATTATCATCATTTCAACATTCAATATATCTTAATACAGTAACAGAAAGTAACATACGTTGCTTACGTTATCAAGGAGAATATTCTTAGTAAAAGAAAAGTTTCCAAATGAATATACATACATAGCTTCCTCCACTAAATCTCTTATTGCTACCTCACATCTTGCGAGTCTTGAAGAGCTGAAAATATAGGGGAATGAGTGACAACAAACTCAGTAGGGAAAACCATTACCCCTCTTTAGGTTTTATTAATTATCACATTAATGTCTACATGGTTAGTTAGTTCTCTAAATTATTCATCAATATTATCATGTTTATTTCTGGTGGATACCATATGATTGTTCTTAAAGTTCCATGCATATATATATATACACATATTAGTTTAGGATTTAATAATACTCATCTGTATCTACCGTGCAATAGAGTATCATATCACTCAACTCAATGAAACCCAAATAGACGTGCTTGACCACTCTACAATCATTCCGAGAGTGTTTGGTGAGGGGACCTCTACTCCTGGATCCTCATCAAGTCGATTCCTATACAATGCGTTCTTAGACTTTCGACCGAAGGGAGTGTCATCACTTCCTTCTATTTTACATTTTGGGGTATCCATGCCTAAGGATATATGTAACACCCGTCGATTTTCATGTAACAGTTTATGACAAATGTGTAACGACGTTAAATAATCATTTTATGATATGTGTTATGATTTATGGTGCTAACCATTTTATTTAAGTGTTATGACAGGTGACAGTCACATAGAATTGATGTGCTCAAGTGTTCATGTTATTAATGTTATATGTTTAATCATAATTTTGTGATAATTTAATGTTTTGATGAATTTTCGTATGTTAGGATAGATCGACAGGCCGAATCATTTAGTTTGACAGGCTGAAATGACCCCTTTCGAAACGGCAGGCCGATGGCATATCATCGGCAAGCCAGACTTCAAGAATCGACAGGCCAAAGTGGGACATCGACAAGCCGATGACAGCTGACGAGCAATCAGCAAAAATTCCACAAAATTTGTGACAAGTTTGATTATGTGATTGGATAATGATTTTTGATTGATTGGCATATTTATGGATTAATTTCCTCATTTTAGGAAATTAAATATTTGACTTTTGATTGATTGGATTTAATTGATAAGGTTTCCCATTTTACAAAGGCAAAATATGGTAATTGTGACAAAATTGTTAACTCTCCCTTAATCCTCTCCATTTTCCCACGAATCTTGCTTTGATTTAGAAAATTCTGATTAATATAGAGAGTATGAGTTTTCCTTTTCACGAAAACAAATTTTTTTTATCACACTTTCTCTCTCTCTTTCACACGTATTTTTTCTCATCCTCTCTCTCTCTTCATCACATGTTCGTGTTCTACTCTCCCTCTCGAAATTTTCTGTTATTTTTGAGTGAAATATTGAATTTTTTGGTGAATTCAAAAGAAGATTGAAGAGAAATAGTTTCGAGGTAAGAACTCATTTTTTTTGGTATTTCTGAAATTGTATTTCTCTCCTCAATCCGACTGCAATATCTTAGTCTAAGAATTTCGTTTTGCTTTGAATTTTTAATATGTTATTCATGTATGTATTATGTGTTAACCCTCAAAATTTCACCTCAATTGGATTTTTCTATGAAAAGTTATGGATTTTCTTCTCTCCATCACTCACAGTAAATTATTGTTGATCGGTTATGTTGCACATATGTATAGGTGTTGTTTTTTATGCAAATGCATGTTGTTATGCACGAAATTTGGTAAATATGTTCATGTAGATGTTAAGTATTAGACTGAAAAATTTGGTGATGATTTTATTAAAATTGTATAAGTGTTATAATCTTAATATTTCCGCTGCTAATGATAAGATAATTTTCATATTAAAGTTGAGTTAAGGTTTGATTATTTTTCCTATCGTGTCTCTGATCGGATTGCCGAACTAGCACATTTTCACATTCATAAACGAACGATTCGTGGCGCTCCTCTCCCCTCTTTCCTCCCGGGGGAGGGGGTCGCTATAATATAATCGCCGCCCTCTTCACATCTTACCATTCCTCTCATAACTACTACCATTATGTATAAAGCATATCTCCTAACCATGCTTTTCAATTTATTCAATACGTATCAAATCAATTTATTCCTCGCTGTACATTACAGGACAAGTTCATGCTATTGTCTCATAAGTGATGTTCATATAATAATAGTTCAACATATATGTATATATATATATATATATATATATCTTGCAATGTAAAGAACCAATTTTAATTCTATAAAATCTCACAAAAGATGAGTAATAAATTCCTTACCTTTTTGTCGAATACAATGTTGATAACTTCCACTCACGATACCAAGTTCACCACGTAAGCTCCAAGTACTTCGTTATTTTACGACATGTAAAGTAACCATACTTTAACTTAAATCTTACAATATAATCATGCCAATTTATTATCTATTTTTATTAGTGTGCCATAACGATTAATATGTTCAAAATATGCATATAAAATTAAACACTTAATTTAATTTTTAATAGCAACAAAGATTAACCCATATTCCAATCTAAAATATTCTGAAAATAGTTTAAAACAAAAATAATATGAGATTAAAATATTTTAGAATAAGACATTTGAATAAAAATTTTGTATTAGGGTCGAGTCAATCAAACCTATAATATATCAAACAACAAAAAAATTGACAAAGGAATGGAATTAGTGAAATGGTGGAAGGCATCCTAAGGTATTAGGAGGTTATAGGTTCAAGTCTTAAGGAAAGTAAGCTTCTAATTATATTTCCTATTTAACAAAAGCAACATGTCATTTTTCACTTAGAAAAATTCTCCCCAAGAACCCAAAATTTGAATTTTTGAGTTTTTCTAACAACTTTTTAAGCATGAAAATGATATATGAACAATATATAATCATCTCTTTATAATATAACCTCATTTCCATGGATTTGCATATTTAAAACATAATCAAAATCTAAGTTTTAAGTTTGAAACCTTACCTCTAATCTTAGCCCAAAAATGTTGTTTAGATCTTGAAATCTTCAAAATTTCTTTGATCTATGAGTTTGTGGGAGGTTGTTTGTGGATTTGGGTGAGAAAATAACTTGGAAATATTGAAGGTTGTTTGAGTTTTGCCTTGGTTTTTCTTTGCCTTATGTCACAATGAAAGAAAAAGAAATGAAGAAGAGAAGAGAGAAGTAGGGAGAGTAAGGGAAAGAGAGATGTGAGACTAAGAGAGAAAACGCTCAATAAAAAGAAGAGCAAAAATAATTGAAGAGGGATGAGAAGTAAGTCATGAGTGAAGGAGAGAAGATGAGGCCAAATATAAAGGAGAATAAAATAATAGAAGAGACATGGCAGGAGAAGAGTAGTCTTCATCAAAGACTTTGGTGCACAAAATGCCAAATAGCATTTTTGTAATTAAATAAAAGTTTTAAGTGGTATTTCGGTAAATATAATAAATAGGTATAGGAAAATTTTAGAAAAATTAAATATGTAGAATAAATAATATAGAATAAATTTTTGATGACACAAAAATTTACAAAATTTAAATTGGCACACTAATAATTAATTTAATTATAATGATACTTTTTAGAAAAATAACGGGTGTCACATTGCATATGAAACTTTTCCCAATGCCTATGTGCGCCACACACAGTTTGTGGGATCCACTATATGTCTTTCAAAATTAATTATTATTTATTTATTATTACATAATCTCCTTATTTAATAATTATAAATTAATTCATAATTAATTTATTTTAAGTAATATTTAGTTTAAATTTCATAATTTTAATTAATTAATTAAGCAATTAATTCCACTTGTCTGAATAGTGTTTACAAGGATGGGAGGGGACTACAGAATCTATAATTTCAAGCTCTAATAAAACCAATATATCAATTAAATTATTCAATTAATATATTACTGTTTTGTTGATTCTAATATTCGTCCACTAAAAGCTTGTAATTGAACTCTTGAAATTACAGATATAATTACTCACACTTTAGAGTCTTCTATTTGATATAGTAATTCCATATAAATTAATCCTCCATAAATAATTTATAATTAAAGATATGTAAAATCTATCAACCTCTCTAATTATTTTTTTTTATCCTTGAGGGCCATTGACTCTCTAATAAAATATATGAGTTTTTCTAATATGTTATTTACCAAACTTCGTTTAAATATCTCTTATTAATTTTAATTCACACTCTCAAAAATATTATTTCCCTTCTTCTCTCTTTTAAAGGTTCAAAGTTGTCTGGTAAAAATTAAGTGGACGTTGAAGAAGCCTACAACACATCCCTTTTAAACACTTGATGCTATCATAATAGAATTTGTTTGGCGACAATGTTAGAACTAAAATGTTCTAAATGTTACAATGTAAAGTTTGCAAATGCTATAGTAAATATATATATATATATATACAACTGTATAAAAGCTCTCACATACTATAATTTTTAAGGGGTTCGTTTAGTAAATAGATTCAAATTGTGTTGATTTGGGTTATTTTAAGTTGAGTTGTATGATTTGAATTCCTATTCAAATTGACGTTTAGATGTGCATTTAAAGTGCTAGTCTGAATATGAAATAAAATTAAAATTTGTATTTAGATAGATAGTAAATTTTTTTTGATTAATTAACAAATCTAACAAAATCTTAATGTTCATAATCTTAAAAATATACACTATAAATCTTAATTTATTTATCTCATTATTAGAAATGTAATGAAACAAGAATTGCCTCAATTGAATATCAAATAAAAAAGTTATGTTTTTTTCACAAATATATAAGAGAGAATATAAGATTTTACTGTAGTAAACTAATTCGAGTCTAACAAATGGAAGTAAAATTTTAAAAACTTGAATTCAAAAAATTTATTTGATTTGAATTTAAAAAAAATAGATATCTATCTAAAAAAAAATTTAAACTCAAAATCTAAAAATTTAGTTTAATACGTTAATCAAATAGGCCTTAACTTTTAGGCATCTAAGTTTGAACGTTGTTGTTAAACGAACCCGTGGAAAACAACTCTCTGAACAGGGCGTTTCGGTTCCTTACAACCACATATTTGACACGATAAATCAACATTTTTGTCATTCATTCATTACATATACAGCTTCACGGCACCAATAAGCGTTATGAGAGTCATGATGCGAGTTTGATGGCTTTGGCATTAACGAAAATGTTTTATCTCTAACTATTTGTTCTTTTACATGCATGTGAAGAGGACAAACATCAATCTCCTAATTATAGCGTCGCATTTGTAGCATGTCAAGATCAACCTATCACAAGGAATTTATTATTTCCAGTATACAAAAAACAAAATTAAAAATGTTAAAAGTAGAACAATCAGCCCAATAAAGTGTTTAGTTAAGATAGACAAACCAATTTTTTACTTTAAATTACAACATGGATTTTATATTATCACAACTTTTTTTTATTGTATTTTATAAGAGTTTTAAACTATTTATCACTAAAAAGTTAGTTCTAATTAATTTTATTAAATACAACATTCTTACCCTGCCAAATGATTTCTACTATAACCATAAATAATAATTCTATCCCAAAAAAAACACATAAAAGTTCGATGGAAGCCACATGTAGTTCACCAAAGAAAAAAAAAACTTCAAACAAGAGAAAAAAAAGTACAGCAAGAAGAAAACAGAGCTGGTTTTCATACCGGCTCTAGGAAGAGGTCACTTGGTATCTCCTCTTGTATTTTAAATGTGATACAACTTAAAACTTATAATATAAGTAACAATATAATACAATTTTTATAAACATGACATAAATAATACCTTTTTTAAAAATACAACATAAATTATACTTGTATTTGTTTCTGGAAAAATTTAAATTCACTGCAAGTACCATTATACCCTCTAATTCACACGTCTTAAAGGTCATGGATGCTTCCATGAGTATTTGAAAAGGTACAAAATAAGACCATTTTAACGGTTTCAAATCCGTCCAGCAAACAGCAGTGGACCTTCAAGAAGTAGACCTCACATCTCTAAATGTGGAAAATCTCAACACCTGACCCCATTGTCATAAAGAAAGCAAACAGCTGAAAAGACACATCGATCCTTCATCACCAATCCTTTAAAGATAATAATACATAAACATTTCTGTCATCCACCCATTTTCCCTGCTCTAGCTTTTCGCAAGCAGATAGAGTGAAATTGCATTTACAGCTGGATGGCACCAATCAACTTTACGAGATTCATGTTGTGAGTTTGCTAGGTTTGTCATTGACAAAAAAAAAAAAAAAAATTGTGTATATCGCTCTCTATTTTCACTTTACATGCATGCAAGAAGTGAAGATCAATCTCGTAATTGTAACATAACATTTGTAAAAACATTATCAATTTATAAGAAGGAATTTGTTTGGTGTCGCTCTCCCTTGAAAAAAAAAATTAATAAATGCACTAAAAAAGGTGACTATCCCTAGTTAATTCCGAACTTTCATTGCAAGTCTACTATGAAAGTGAAGTAGAAATTGAATATGAGGTATTTCAGTAGGAAAAAGAAGATAAAATAGTCAGAATAGTCATGAAATATATACAGCAGGGATGAGAGATAGATAGTCAACTGTTCTTGAAATGATAACTACATATCTCTCTTAAATTTATCTGATACGTTTGGTATTATTTTTAAAATAAATAAAATTATTTTTTAAAATTTTTTTTTTTAAAATTATGTTATAAATATATTTAAAATTTTTACTTTAAAAAACATTCATAATATTTTAAAAAATTTTAAAAACAAAACAAACGAGGCCATTATTTTTATCCAAAGAAATAATAGTAATGATAAAAAACTAAAAAAAAAAAAAGCACGGTAAAGATTTCTACATAAGCCACAAGTCCTTCGCCGAAGAAAAGAAAAACTCAAGCCGGGAAAAAAAAAAAGAAAAAAAAAAAGAGTAAAGCATGAAGAAAGCAGAGCTTGTGTTCGTACCTGCACCAGGAAGAGGTCACCTGGTCTCTGCTCTCGAGTTCGCAAGCCAGTTACTGAACAGAGACGATCGTTTCTCAGTCACAATTTTAATCTTAAAATCACCTTTTCAAGAACTCCTCCCTCCATATTCAACCTCTCACGCCCATGATTTGCAGTTCATTGAAGTTCCCACTCCGAAACAACTACCACCACCGGATCTCGTGCGCGACTCTCTAGAAAAATACGCCGTTGACTACATAGCCAGTCACAACTCCAACGTCAAAGATATCCTAAGCAACCCTTTGAAGACGTCGTTTTCTTCCCGGATTTCCTGTTTGGTCGTCGATTTTTTCTGCACTCCCATGATTGGCGTCGCCGAGGATCTTGGAATCCCATCCTACGTGTTCTTCACCTCCGCCGCCGGCTTCCTCGGCTTCATCTTCTACATCGGGGACCGAGGCGGCGTCGTTTTCGATGAGTCCGACCCCGATTCGGACGTTCCGAGTTATGCCAATCCGGTCCCGACTCGGGTTCTGCCGTCGTTCGTGTTCAACAGAAAGGGCGGGCACGCGTCGTTTGTAGACCACGCCCGGGAGTTCAAAAAGACGAAGGGTATAATTGTCAACACAGTTCTTGAGTTGGAATCTCATGCGGTGGGTTCGTTTTCTTACGGTGGAAATCCTCCGATTTACACCGTTGGGCCGATTCTTGACCTTAATGGTAAGCATAGCATGCTGTCCGATACAAGGCAGGATGATGAGAGGATCGTCAAGTGGCTTGACTGCCAGTCTCCGAAATCGGTAATTTTCCTCTGCTTCGGAAGTCATGGAAGCTTTGATGGGCCGCAGCTGAGAGAGATCGCCATGGGCCTGGAGCAGAGCGGACAGCGTTTCCTCTGGTCCGTACGCAAGACTCCACCAAAGGGGAAAAATCCACCGGACGATTTCCAAGATCCCGGTGAGTTTCTTCCACGTGGATTCTTGGATAGAACAAAGGAAGCGGGCCTCATTTGCGGGTGGGCCCCACAAGTAGAGGTTCTGGCGCACGAGGCGATCGGAGGGTTTGTGTCGCACTGCGGTTGGAACTCGATATTAGAGAGCATCTGGTTTGGTGTGCCCATTGCCACGTGGCCATTGTACGCCGAGCAACAGCTTAACGCATTTCAAATGGTGAGGGATTTGGGGTTGGCAGTGGAGCTGCGCTTGGATTATAGAAAGGACGGTGTTGACGTTGTGATGGCGGATGAGATAGCCAAAGCCGTTAGATGCATAATGGACAGTGATGGTGAAGTGAGGAAGAGGATGAAAGAAATGAGTGAGAAGTGCAGAAAGGCAGTTATGGATGGGGGGTCTTCGTTTGCGTCCTTTGGGCAGTTAATTGAAGATCTATTAGCATAGCAAATGTATCTTGAAAAAATGTTGCACTTTATCTTTGTTATTATTATTATGGCTGCTGCTGGTACTTAAAAGAACTGTATTTAAACTTTACACTTTGTGGGATGTTTGAAAGGTGGTGAAAATTAGTGACGAGAACTATTTTTATTGTAGTATGTGAGAGCTTTATATTGTAGCAATTTTTTTTATTGTTACTGTAGCATGTGAGAGTTTTATATTATTTATAACTGAGTTTGTAATGAAAACTGTAGTTTTTATTACTTTGTTAAACACAAGGTAAACTTTACACTTCAAGATATAACAGTGGGGAAAATATTATTAGTATTGTTGCTTATTATTGCTTTTGGTGTTAGTATTGTTATTATTATGTACGCCCTATTCATCCAAAGCAATTCAAATGCTTTTGGCACTCGGCTAACGAGTTCAAAGCTTTTTCCTTAGGGTTCAAGTTCTGCTTTTGCCACTATTTTTAAATTCAACCTTTAAGATTTAACTTTTATTTATTCCATGTAATGTGAAAGCTTATTACATTACTATTTTAGTGTGATATTTTTAGTGTCCTATTATTTTTTTCCCCCTTATTACATATTTTGGCCACAACATAAATTTAACCACAAAAACACAACAAAAAAATATATAATGAACCGAGATTTCTATGATGCGGTGAAGTGCATTATTTGTACATTTCTCATTCTTTATAATGACACACTTTGCAATGACATTATTGAGATATATATCGATCTGATTTTAGATATCTTATTTAGTCTGAAGAGGCGCATTCATGGTTGAGATTTGGATTGAATTGTTTTGCAACCCATTTGTTGTGTGCTTGTTTTTGTTGATGTGTAGGTAAGCTTTGCACCCACATCTTGTCTCTTGGATGGGTCTTCTCTTTTAGGGTTGCAGATTTAACCATTTTTCCTTGGGAAATCCTGCTCTTGAGCAACAAAATGTTCCTCCCTATATGTTGTCAATGAAGTCCTGTTGAATACTATCCGTTCGGTAGCTGAATTACATTTACTTGGAGTACACTTCGTAAATTTCTTCGCACATTTTCTTAGTACCGAGCTCTTTGCCGACGAGTCATTTTCCTCAATATTCACAGCATCTTTCTCTAAGCCAAGCAATCTCTTGAAATTATGCCAGTCACTTGTTATTTGACCTCAAGAAGTCTCCCCATTGTTGTCCAAATTTTGGGCAATATTTATTCCCTGTCATTGAACAAAAGCTAATATTGAGATTTAAAACATTGTAGAACATAAATAGAGTACAAATATTATCGTGCTAGTATTGCTACTATGTCAATTTGGTATACCTGTGATTATTAATGTACAAGCTATGCACAATGCACTTGTGGGACAAATACGTTAAGTAATAGATGATATATTAGGAAAAATGCCACGATGATGTGGTTCGTTCATAAATACTGCGGTTCATATTATTGGGTTTTTCAACATTATTGTACGGACAAAATCTTTGTTAATTTACCTTACCTTATGGACGATGATATTTTTGCTTTGCACATTAGTGTATGAACTAGTAAACTCAAAATTGATAAGCCAGTACCTTTTTTCTTAATTTTTTATTCAACATTTTTGGGAAGTTAATACTAATACAAAAATTAAGGACACAAATTCCTATAAGTAATGCACATAAAGAAGGATAAAAAACTACATAGCATAGTATATAAAATGACATAAGCTGAAGGAGGATATTACATTGTAAAAAATCGATACCCTTTAGACTAAGAAACATGTAAAGTGACAAAGAAAATATCTTAATCTTATAAAGTTTAATCTAACTTCATGGGGGACTTGGTTGTTAAAAGCTAGACCAAAATCTAACTACACTAGAGACTGACACTCAAAAAAATGTCTTACACGTTAGCTTAATTTTGCATACCACATAAGATACATATCTAGCAATGAACACCCAAAATAAGCATAGTATGAAAACACAAGATATCAAGTGAGTTCCATGCAATGGGACAACTTCAACGCAAATGGGCTTGACTTTGGCTTCCTTCTCATTCTGCTCGTGCGCTTGTCCAACTTACTACACCGCATGCAAGATATGTCATCCCAGGTAATGCAGGTGATTAGCCAAGCCTTTTACAAAAAAGCATTTGTTTCGAGCATGAGCGGACCTCCTCGCAATGACCTTCTAATTTGCTTTTCTTACTCATTTTCTCAAGATATTTGCACCATAGGAACACCTCAACGATGACCTTGGTTCGACGACGGCGTACTTCTTAATCAAGGACCATGGTTTCTCACCAGATTTAGAAGAATGTTTCGGGGATTCTTTCGGGCTTATGAAGTTGAAAAAGTTGGGACGGGTCTCTTCGGGTGAGGGAGAAGGCTTGGTTTTGATCATGATGTTGCTACAAGCGTAAACAAATTAAGGGGATGCAACATGAAATCAGGTAAAGTTTCCTTTACAAGCAAGGTGGTTATGAGTTCCTGTGTAATTCTTATGCATTTATAGAAGTTGATTTGTAAGGCTGATGCCAACGTATATTGAAAGGCATTTAGTTGCAAGCCCACATGCCAACTACTTTTGGATTTGCGTTAGGCATTACACCATAGTAGGTAAAATTAAATCTGACAAAAATACTAGAATTGGTCAAAAGATATTTTCAACATGATAATCTCACTGTTTTCATTTCAATCTCTATTTGAGTACGGTGTTTTAACTTATTGTGCGTTAAATCCCAGGTCTCAACTTTTCTGTTCCTCCAACTTAATAACTGCTACGAATCAGTGTT
This sequence comes from Artocarpus hirsutus, assembly GCA_946598075.1. NCBI lineage: Eukaryota > Viridiplantae > Streptophyta > Magnoliopsida > Rosales > Moraceae > Artocarpus > Artocarpus hirsutus. The sequence continues at coordinate 55,638 of CAMOHE010054405.1, read as the reverse complement.
TATCTTCATTCTTGTTTATGGGCATCACTAACTATAAGAAGAACGAAAAAAAAACGATCAAATTTTGTTAACGTAAAGAAAATCTTTGAGCAAGTAAAACTCACAATGTGAAACATTATTGCAATATCACGTAGAGAAATGCTAGGGTCACTTTTTTTATCACTTTATTTATTACTTTTTACTCTCTAGGTTTTCCTTCTACCACATGCCTTCCTACTTTCTTTAGAAAACAAAGCCTAGTTACAGACCATTGTTTTACTCTTTATTGCAAAGATTGCCATTGATATGTTTAAAACATGAAATATTAAGAAAATTTAGCAATTGTTCGTCTCATTGTTTGAGAAACATTTCAAGATTGAGTTGGATATTGTTTGCCCCTTTTTAGAGGAAAAGATTGAATGATATTCAAAATGAAGTTGCTAAAAGTTGTTCGGTTTATACGGAGCGGTTTTTTTTTATAGTACGTTACACGTTTGTCCTTTGAAGTCACGATGTATAGCTCAAAAAAAAGTCGTAAAGTAAAATTTCTAAATGATATACATGTTCCTATATACATGCCAAGTAAAAAGTTGTAAAATAAGTAATTATAGTATTTATAAATTCAAAATTATTTTTTAAGATTATATATAACTTTGTTGGGTTTTTTTTTTTTTGGCTAATGAAGAATTATAGATATTGACTTCTTGTAATATTTAAGAATGGTAGATTTGCAATAAAGTGCAAAAGAATGGTTTGTTATTAAGGTTTCATTTTTTTCTTTTTTGAAAAATAAGGATACATTTGACATAACAAAAATTTAGAGAATAATAAAGAGAATGACTCTAACATTTCTCATATCACATATGACCTTTTTGGAGAAGCTTATGTTGTCAAAAAATTGTAACCAAACTCCTTCATGCTCTAGATACCGCATTATATGTACATGTTTTTTCATCCCGTCTTAAAGACAATACTATAGAAGAACAATAATTTTATTCATTATTTTGATGATGCTAAATTAATTAATCAAAATTATAATTCTATTTGTCCAAACAATGTTTGTAAGGATGGTCAAGGCACTAATGAACCTATAATTTTAAGCTCCAATAAAACCAATATCCTAATTAAACTCTTTAATTAATATATTTCTCTTTCATCTTAAAAATATATATTAGTTTTTTATCAATTGTGATGTTATTCTACTAAAAACTTGGAATGACACTCGTGAAATTATATGTATAATTACTCATATTTTAGATATGTTCATTTGATATAGTCAATTGCATATAAATTAATCCTCGATAAATCAATTTTAGATTAATATAAAATCCATTAACCTCTCTAATTATTTTTTAATCCTTGAACGCCATTGATTCTCTAATGAATAAAAAATTCAGGAACTTAATCACGAATTTGAGCGCTCATATTATTCAAAATCTGAATCAATACTTAGGAGAATTTTTTTATCTACTTTTTCTTAAAGGATGAGGGTTTCCATCTTGTAATATTATTATTCCTGGCTATCTACTTTATTATGCTTCCAAATACAAAAGATAAGGATTAAATTCTCAAATCCGTACTAAGTAAATCAAAAGATATAATTCCATAAATAGAAATCTGCACCATCGGTCATTAATTAGAACTTGCTATTTTCTAACAAAAATTATTTAGCTGTTCATATCACATTATATTCCTGTCTTACATAATCTCATTATGTAAAATGCATTAATTTAATGACTCACTGTATTAATGGTTTGAATAAGACCATTTCATTTTCAATGTAGGTGACTTGCACTAGTTAATAGTGCTCACACTGCACTATTAAGCACTCAATTCAAGTGATAAGTGCTCTAAACACTAAACACAAGTGCTCTAAGCACTTATTAATATTTTATGTGGTATAATTAATTAAGTGGCTATAATGCTATTGTTTTGGCCGATTATGATTTTGTCATAGACTGTGTGATAGACATAGTTAAATAAAGAAACTCTTCTAATCTTTCTTGTCAATATTCATGACAAAGCCAATAAAAATTCCACTAAAATCTACGCAAAAAAACTAAAATACATAAAGGAAAGCGTAGGTTTTTACCTCCAAAAATAGTGTAAACCACTTTAAGGTCACTTGTTCTTGCTTCTATGATTGATTTAGAGGCTTAAATTATCAAAAACTTTGAGAAATCTAAAGCTTAGGAGGTGCAATTTTTCATCGGAAATTGTGAGTTTTTTTTTTTCAGTTTTCATGGAGCAAAATCTTGGACAAGAAAATAGATTTCTTTTCAAGTTAGTCCTTTGCTATTTATTGACAACTCATTAAGGACTAATTTACAAGGAAAAGTTCCCCATTGCCACATTTAAAATCCAGATTTTATGGGGAGATGTGGAAAATTTTTCAACCTTTAGGGTGTCTCCTAATGGGTCCTACATTATCTTTTTAACAGTTCAAATTTATACTGTATTGTGTTTTTTTAATACTACTAATGTAGTTTCCCATACTGCCAGTATACTTTCTTATACTATTCTCAAGGTTCTATAAGCTTCCATGTCATTTCCTACTTATCTACATCCTCCACACTATAATTCTTATACTATATAACTTTATGTAGTATAACTTTCATACTGCGTAACTTTGTTAGTATAATTTTATACTGCTTAACTTTATGTAATATAATTTCCATATTCTTCCTATAATATTTTTCTTATATTGCATAAGCTTATAGAGTATTATTCTTATACTGTATCTCCATTTCAAAATCCATTGCAATACATTATGCGACAACTAAGCTTTTTAGTTTATTTTTCCTATTCTTATCAACTAACTCTTAACTTCCCATCATTCATACTTTGTTTTAGACTATGGCATAATTTTAATCTTAAAAATCCCATATTTACTCTTATAGAATTTGTCATAAGAATCAAATTTAAGTAGTAATCATTATGACATGTATATTGCTCGACATAATTCTTAAACAGTACACGTATTCTTGGATGTTACATAATCTTGGGGGCAAAACGCTAAACTTTGGTTGGGCTTTCGTAGCGTGGGTGATTGGCTAAAGTCTATAAGTATTATATTTGTTTATATATGGTATACCACTAGTCTATGAAACCATTAGTTTGTGAAATTTTTGTTATTGGAATTCCAATTAATTGTTTAATCTCTTATTTAATTTATGCTATTTAAATTCTGCATTGTTTACAAAAATAAATCTTACGGGGCCTTCCGCTCTTTCTTTGTATTTTAATTAACCCCTCCAGACGGTGCTAAGAACAACACATGATAGATCGTGTGAGTTGTGGTTTTTGAAGCAGAGTTGAACCTCAAGTGGAGATTTATTTTATTTGTCGTTGACTTTCCATTTATCAATCAAGGCATGCTGACGTACCAAGTCTCGAGGATAGAATTTTATTGACCTAATCGGATGGAGGAATAAAAAATCCACCTAAAATAACCCCAAAAAGGGGAAGAAGAAAAAGAGAAAACCCTCTGCAATTTCTTTTCTGATTAACAAGGTCTAAGTACAAAAATAAAAGCCTACGGCCTTTATACAACCAGACCGCAACATGAAAGAAACATTAAAAAAACGACAACTACATAAGGCCTAGTAAACGACATGTCAGCTTGTGAATTCTTGAATGACAGCCAAATGAGTCCAAAGTCACTGTTCTCCTACATCAGTTCACCTTGTCTTGAAAAGAACTTGTCCTCAAGTTCAAGAATAAAGTGCAGTGACAGAGAGACAAAAGAAAAGGTTTTTAGCGACAAAATTCAACGCCAATTTTTCCTTTAATCTCGTCAGCCCATTCTAAACCCAGGTAGGCAGCACAACGATTTTCCAAGTTGTCAAGAAATCTATAGAAACTTGTGAGGTCTTTGTCCCCAGCCTTCTGGCTCTTCCAAATTGCATATGATAAGAGTCTATAAGTTGAACAATAATGATTTGGGAAGAAGGCAGCTCTGGAAGGAAATCAAAATGGTGCTTATTTTTTTTGTGATTATGATATGTTCCAATAGAGTAGTCCTTCCTCAACTCATCTCTGCTACATTGGGAAAACAAAATTACGTTCCAAATAAAGTGTAGCGCAGGTCCCATATAATCCGTTTCTTCCACATCCAGATAGTCCACTTTGGATTGCTTTTTCCCAAAAAATTCCAAGCAATCAAAGTTTCCAAAAAATCTATTTTCTAGTTTTTGGTTCATATCAGCAAGTGCAATCTTGGGTCTAATAAAATGATCACAAGTGGCTAAATTTTCAGCACTGTCATGTTGTAACTCCTTGTGTCACATTATGGTAGTAATACCATCAATCTTACTCACATCTTCAAATGGGTCAACATCAAACTTCCAATCTGATTTTTCCACCCCAATTTCAAAACTTAGGGCAGCCAAATCTTGCTTGTTATCAATGACCTTCATAGCTTCATATGTAATTGGCTTGGTATTGTGAGTAATAGGAGACTTCAATTCACTCTCATTTTGGCCGCTTGTACGAAATTTATATGTAGACTCCACTGTTGCATCATGAAGCATGTTATAAAGGCCATCAATAGAGATAAATTCTGTAGGCATTTCCTCTATCTTGATTTGGACAATTATTTCTTCGAACCCAACAGTAGAACAGAACTTGGATTCAATTCCATCAAACTCTTGGAATCAACTCTTGGTTGTTGTTCATTGGTGCTATCATTATAATTGCACAATTCACTTCCATCATTAGCATTTGTTTTTTCATTACTTTCCTCCATAGATGTGAGATCTCCCGTAGAGTTCAGAACACTATGACTAGGAAAACTACTGGGATGTGATGGAAGTCTTCGTTATCCTCCCTAATAGGCATTTCCTAAAGACAAGAAATCTTCTATTAATTTTGCTCTCATTTTCCTCCATGTTCTTGTCTTCTCTTTGCCATAATATTCTCTCTGGTTTTGTAGCTGATCCCACCAACAAACAACACAACCTCTAACCTTGCTAGCTACCATCGAGGCTTGCTTTATTGGCTCTACAACTACATATTTAAATAAATCATCCTTAAGAGCAAGCCAATCTTGAATTTCCCTTTTTATAAAATACTCCTGAGAAACTAGGAATTTTATGCCTAATCCTCATCAAAATTTGAGTTTGTAAATGTACAGTTTTCAGCACCTTTTAGATCAAAGCTTTGAATTCTTGGCAATGACCAATGATGATTTTCTTTGATCCCATGGCTCGACATCCTTCTTTTTTGGCCTCCACAGTTTCTTTGGGTCTTTGTATTTCTCCAATAGACAGTTGTTTTGGTGTCCTAATCGGTCGTAGCACATCTCCCTCTATGCTTCGCCCAGTTCCATGCTGCACCTCTGCCATAGCATTGTGAAACAGCAATATCGGAGGCAAATCTCCGTCCACCATCAACTGCTGTTGAGGTCTAGGTCGGACCCCTTTTATGGCATGGCTGACATTCAGGTAATCAAACGTGGCAATTAGTAGGTTTTCAACAAAAGAGGGCGTCAATTTCGGCGCCCACAACAATAATAAAATAATAAAAAAAGAAAAAGGAAAGTGTGAAAGTCAGTTGGCTTTCTTACTGAGGGGTATTAAATTCGGTGCCCCGTAACGCATATAGAAACTCTATAAATAGAGCCTCTACCCTGCCCTTTATTCTACACATCTGAGAGGCAGTGAGAAAAAAAACTACAGAGAGTACTTTAGTGAGGTTACCACACCAAGTGAGTGTGAGGAAAAATAGCGAGATTATCATACTTGTGAGTGTAAGAGAATTTTTTAAGAGTATTCCTTAAGTTATTACTAAAACTTGAGAGATTCTTGTATACTTAATATTTTATAGTAAAGGTTTTTTTTTTTATGTGTGTCATGATTTTTCCCTTTCAAATTGAAACATTTACCGCAAGATAAAATCCTTGGTGTCTATTTTTATTTTTCCGCTTAAATTAAATCCTAAAGGGGAATTAGAATTTGTCCATATTCCTAACAACTGGTATTAGAAAGGCCAGTTTGGTGCCTCGGGAGAGCAGAATTTGCCTACGAAAGTACTGTTCATGAATAGCGAGCAGAGACAGGACACAACAGTACTGTCCTATATTAGTATGGTCCTAGTAGCAGACACGGTTCCTGTAGTAGCCGTGGTTCTTGCAGCAACGCAATCACTGTAGCAAAATATGGTACTGTAGCAACATAACGGACCAAATTATCGAGATTGAGAAGTTTAATAGCAGCGGAAATTTTTCCCTCTGGTAGAGGAGAATGAAGGATCTCCTTATTCAACAAAAGGTCCATAAGACTCTATTAAGCAAAGAGAATAAGTCTAGTACGATCAAGGATGAAGATTGAGAGGAGATGTGTGAATTACTGTTAGTATAATTCGTCTAAATCTCTCAGATACTGTTTTGCAGAATATCAAATCCAAGGTATGCAAGACTGCTACAGATACCTAGGAGACTTTAGAAAAGTTGTACATGTCAAAGAATTTGTCAAACAAGTTTTACTTGTGGAAAGGGTTGTACCAAATGTGGATGACGGACAATTTAGATATACTACAGCACTTGAGCAGCTTCAACAGCATGATCTCATAATTACTAAAGTTTAATGTGACATTCAGTGATGAAGAAAAAGCTGTACTCATTATGGCGACACTCCCTTTGTCGTACAATTATCTCATCACCACTCTTACTTATAGAAAGGATAAGTTAAAGTATGAAGTTATTGTAGAAGACTTGGTATCTTTTAAGAAGCAAAACAAGGCATCAGGTTGGATACTCAAGCCCTTGTTATGGAAAATAGGTGAAGAAATCAAAACAAAGGAGGGAAGAACCAGCATGACAAGTCCATAGAAGATCAAAATCCAGAAACAAAATGATGGCTCTTTTCATTGTGGAAAAAAGGCCACATGAAGAAGAATTGTCAGATTTTAAAGCAAGAACTACAAGAAGCCAGTCAAAGAAAAACGGTGGCGACAACAAACCGACTACAGTAGTAGTTGCAGAAAAAGAAGTAGCTATAGTGTTTGCCGATGAATGTTTGCATGTCGGTGATAACATGGTCAAGTGGGTGGTAGATTTAGGAGCTTCTTTCCACATCACTCCTAGTAGAGAGATGTTTACAGCTTACAAAGCATGTGACTTTGTAACGTGAAAATGAGAAATTCCGCATGCTCCAAGATTGTCAGAATTAGAGATGTAAGTATTCAGACAAATGTTGGTTGCTAGCTGAGATTAAAAGTTGTGAGGCATATTTTAGATTTGTACCTCAATTTGATCTCGATAAATGCCTTAGATGAGCAAAGGTACTAGAGTCACTTCGGCAACAAGAAATTGAAACTCTATAAAGGATTGATGATCATCGCAAGAGGTAAGCTTTGTTGCATGTTGTACGAGATTGATGGGAAAGCATATGTGAATGAACAGAGTAAATGTAGTAGTCAATGCTTCACCAAATATATGGCATAAACAGCTTGGCCGTATGAGTGAAAAGGGACTACAACACCTCACAACGAAAAAGTTTATTCCTTTGAAGAAATGTACTTTATCTGATCCTTGTGATTATTGCTTATTTAGAGAATAACAAAAAGTTTCATTTAAAAATTCCTCTAGTAAAAGAAAAAGAGTATTAGAACGTGTATACTTTTATTTTTGTGGTCCCATAAAAGTTGAGTCTTTAGGAAGAGCCAGATATTTTGTAACTTTCATAGATGATGCTATTGAAAATAAAAGGCCAAATTTTTAGATTTTTGCAACAATTCCATGCCATGGTAGAAAAAGAAACAAGGAAGCAACTAAAATGCCTTTGATAAGACAATGGAGGTGAATACACATCCTACGAGTTTAGAGATTACTACTATAAACATGGGATTCGGCATGAGAAAATGGTACCTGGTACTCCTCAGCATAATAGTGTGGTAGAATGGATGAATTGCACCATTATAGAGAGAGTCAAATGCATGATGAGATCATTGAAGCTACTGAAGCCTTTCTAAGGAGTAGCTATACAGACGGCATGCTACTTGATCAACATATCTCTATCAGTTCTTTTGAAGTTTGACTTTCCATAAAGAGAATGGACTAAGAAAGATGTTTCTTACTCGCATATGAAGGTATTCAGGTATAAGGCATTTGTTCACATGCAAAGATCAAAGCTCAGTGATAAGGAACTTCCTTGTATATTCATTGGTTATGGAGATGAAGAGTTCGAGTGCAGGTTTTGGGATCCAGTGAAGAAGGGGATCATAAGGAGTAAAGACGTGGCCTTCCATGAGAACTAGACAATTGAAGATTTAGGTGATGAAGAGAGACAACCTGTAAAAGATGCAGTTGAGATAATTCCTCCATAACAACAGTTTTATGTGGAGAAGAAATGCAAGAAGCAGCTAAAATTTAGAGTTGCCTCTTGATCATGATGATGCCAAAAAAGATGTACTAACATAAGAAAATAATGATGAGAATGACAAGCAACCGCTCAAAAGGTCAACCAAAAATTGAATGTTGTCCAGAAGATACTCAAGGTCAGATTTTGTCCTTGTTACCGAAAGGATGAACCAGAAAGCTTCTAAGAAGTAATGGCTCACAAAGAGAAAGATTGGTGGATAGAGTCCACACAAGAAAAGATTGTTGGAAAAGTAGTATGCAATGGAATTTTAAAAATTTTATACCAAAGTATTTTCCAAAACATAAGTTTTTCACGCTATATGCATAAATTAACTAGATCTTACTAACCTTGTTTTGCCAAAAAGCTCCTACAATATGTGAAGAGAAAGGTGTTCTAAAAAAGCCTCAACCAACTGGCTTTTTTTACTATTCTCTATCCATGATTAGAGTGCGTGTGGGTGCACATCGTACAACTTTTGCCCTGTAACTCTCCTTCCAACCAATCAAGGAAACCTAGAACTAAGGTTCGTGATTTGTGAATAATAGCTTTCAAGGAGTTGTAAAGACTCACAGACTAGAGTGCTCACTCTTAATTCTTCAACTAATCTAAATAACTTATAAGTCTCACTCCCTATTTATAGAGGTTGGGCCAAGGAGTTAATCCTTATCAGATAAGGCCTCAAAAATTTGATTAGCAATCTTTGATAAAAATCGAATCTAAAAATACGTGATCATAAATCGTTCGGTCGTTTGATCGAACTGGCAGATTGGCCTACCGAACTTACTCCATCGGCATGTCGAATTTACGATAAATGATCCTTGAGAATCTTTTATTTCCCACCTAAAATTCTTGAGATAGAGCTTCGGTTTTAATTCAAATAACCCAATAGAAAAGTTATCTGATTAAAACAGTCATATCTAGATAATCTCTAAGAAAACAAATATTCCTAATAATTCAACAAGTTTATCTTAAATTAATTTACTCGAAATTAATTCAACCGATATACAGACATAAATTATCTGATATCGATGATTCAAGAAGTTTATCTTGAATTAATTTTTTACAAAATTAATTCAACTGATAAACACACATGAATTATCTAATCCAACCGAATTGCAGCCAATATGATAATTTGGATAAGTCACTAATTTATTAGAAAAGCACATTGTATCATTACAGGATTTATTATGAGCTAGCAAAGGAGACCTGGTGGACCTATATAGTTTAAGCTCCCGAAAATTATGAAACCCAACATCCCAGATATACAATTCATAGTTCTTAACTCTAACGCTACTTTACTAAAAGCTTAGAGCTATACTCTCGAACTATATAAAATTACGAAGCTTGAATAGCTAAGCCTTCATGATATATCATAATGTATTATATTCCCATAGGATTATCCATAATCGGCTTAAGAATAAATTCTGTCTTACCTTCCCGATTATTTTTCTCTTATGTTCCATTATCTCACTATCAAAAAACTTACCATCCAAAGACAGTATACCATTCTGTTACACCTATGTATCCAACTTGAGCACTCTAGTTTTCCAATTACAGGATAATGCATATAAAAGGATATCAATGACTCCTAAAAAAGAGCTATGGATTTCATATTTTTGAATAACAAGTTTACGCTATCAAGAGTCATGTCCCTAACGTATCGGTATGCAAACCATTATAAAATATGGACGTTACCTTTGATACATCAAAAGATATAAGTCAAGACAATAGGCCCACTATTCATCTCAGGATTAGAATACAACACATATGATTGTCTAAAGTGAATTGATTTGTCGAGACAGAATTATTAATCTAAATCAATTACACTTTATGTCCCGATCTAACACATCATCACCCATGACAATGCACCAAAGTTTCTATTTGCGGAGTCCACCTCCAATAGTCAAGACAAGCCATCTCCCATTAGGGATATAGAGAACATAACAATCTTTGCATGAATAAAGAGCCTAACTTTATTCCTTCGATTGCAGATCTTATAATTTAGACTGTCATCTTTAGAATCATGTCTTCCACATAATCTATCCATCATATGCCTAATTCTAAACGCTTAGATTAATAGTCTCAGAATTTTGTTTGCTTATTATATATTCAACAAATATGAACGTAATGAGGACAAAAATTTGCTATATGAATAATAAATAAATTCTTTACTGATAAAAATGTCTCCAAAAACATATTATATTTTTACTTCTTAGGGCATACACACCTAATAATCTACCACTTGCACTAAGCGAGTTAATATGGAAAATCCTACATCCCATATCTTCCACATGCCTCTCGAAAACTATCATAGTTAGTGTCTTCATGAATGGATTAGCTAAGTTATCCTCGGATGCGATTTTGTATACAGCAACATGCTTGCCCTCAATGAAATCCTTTATGACATGATACTTTCGATCAATATGCTTACTCTTCTCATGAAATCTTGGTTCCTTAGCATTAGCTATCTTCGTACTGTTATTATAGTACAATGATACCGCTTTATTCATACTAGAAATTATCTCAAGATCCCCAAGAAACTTGCGGAGCTACACTGCTTCTTTCGAAGCATCATTGGCTGCCGTATACTTGGCCTCTATCGTTGAGTCTAAAGTGCAATCTTGCTTCACACTAATCCAAACAATGGCACTGCCGCCCAAAGTAAACATAAAACTTGAAGTCGATCTTCTCGAATCTAGACAAGATTGAAAATCTGAGTCAATGTATCTTAAAGGAGTCCAATCCTCACCCAAATACACAAGTATATACCCTTGAGTCCTTCTCAGGTACTTGAAAATATGCTTGACAGCAACCCAGGAGTTCGATCCTGGATTTGACTGAAATCGACTTACAATCCTGACCGCATAACAAATATATGGTCATGTGCAAAGCATGGCATACATGAGACTACCCACTATCAAAGCATAAGGCACCTTATTCATGTATTCTCTTTCTTCATCAAACTTTGGAGAGTCTTTCTTAGAAAGAGTAATTCCAGACCTAGATGGTTGCCCACCTTTCTTGGAATCTTGTATTGTAAACTTTTTGAGAATTTTATCTATGTAGCCTGCTTGGGACAAAGCTATCATTCTGTTTTTCTTATCCCGAAAGATCTAGATATGGAGAACAAATTAGCTTCACCTAAGTCTTTCACGTCAAACTGCTTGACCAACCATAATTTGATTGATGACAATGCCCCAACATCATTGCCAATTAGCAAAATTTCATCTATATAGAGCAGTAGAAAAACCACCTTCCTATCCTTAACGTGTTTTTAAACACATAGTTCATCCATATTTTGTGCAAACCCATAAGTCTTGATCACTTGATCAAATCTTATGTTTCAAGAATGGGAAGCCTGCTTAAGTCTATAAATTGACTTTAGTAGCTTACAAACCTTACCCTCCTCACCTTTATCCTTGAACCCGTCTGGTTATTCCATATAAATAGACTCATTAAGATAGCCATTTAGAAAAGCCGTTTTGACATCCATTTGTCAAATCTCATAGTCGAGAACAGTAGCTATAGACAAAAGAAAGCGGATGGACTAAAGCATGGCTACAGGCAAAAAGGTTTCCTCGTAATCGATTCCTTCCTTTTGCGTGTATCCCTTAGCTACCAATCTAGCCTTATAGGTTTCTACTTTTTCATCTACTCCTCTCTTTTTTTTATAGATCCACTTACATCCTATGGGTTTTACCCTTTTAGGAAGATCTACAAGCTCCCAGACCTGATTAGTCTTTGTAGACTTCATCTTTGTATTCATGGCCTCCATCTAGAGTTTCAAATCAACATCCTCTATAGCCTTTTTGTAAGTGTAAGGATCCTTGTCATGTTCAACCGGTTCAGCCAATGTAACGCCCCTTTATGAGGGTTAGCAGTATTGAATAAATAAGAATAAACGTAAATACAATATCATTTTAAATAATAAAACAGTGCCCATGGGTCTTTGAAAGGGTCTTCGAAATAAATAAAAAATAAGAATAAACTTTAAATATAAACCACAGTTTTAGTCTAGCATTAAATATTTAAAATATAGCCATCATCACCATAGTACAATTCCCAAAGAACTTAACATAGCCACCATAAAAGCAATACGAATTTTACATGATCTAGACAAGTTATAAATAAACAAAGATCTTTCAACATGAAACCAACAGTGTTGTTATTTATTTCTCGTCAAACAGGTTGCACTGAATTCCACCTGAGAGATGTGAATATAATAGAGATGTGCATTGACATGCCCAGTAGAGAAAACCATTGCTCACCTTAAGGTTTTATTTATTACCACATTAAAACTTCATGGTTAGTTAGTTTTATCATTATCCAGATTATGAGATTTATTATGATCATTTTTCGTTGATACCTTAGTTAATCATTACTAAGTTTCATACATATCCATATATACGAATACTACAATTCATCATTATTCCTAGGTATCCAAGTTCAATAGAGTATCACTCAACTCATCGAAACCCAAATGGGCGCGTTTGACCACCCTTTATACATTCCAAGGGTGTTTCAGTGAGGGGACTTCAAGCCCCGTGTCCTCACTAAGTTGATTCCTGTATAGTGCATTTTGAGATTTGACCCAAAGGGAGCGTCATCACCTCTATCCTATTTTACTTTTTAGGGTATTCATGCCCAAGGACATAACCGTCTCCCTCTTTACATCTCATCATTCCTCTATATTCAATCGTTATTTATAGAGTCTGTTTTTTCTAACCATGCTTCTCAATTGACAACAACATGTAGGGCTGGCAATTTTGGACAGGACATGATGATACAATATGAAAATGACACAAGATAAACGGGTTTGAATCGCACGTTTATTAATTGTGCCATAAATAGGTTGGCATGAATAACACGAAAATAAATGGGTTAGATTCGTGCTAACACGCTAAACACGCTTTAAAACGTTTAATTAAATGGGTTGTAAATGTGTTGACACAGCACGACACGACCCGTCCATTTATAACATATTTAAACTTAAAAAAAGAATTTAAGAATTTTGCAGGGTTAGGAGTTGAACCTTGCACCTTTGGGTGCATTTCTCATGCTTGTCACCGCCACATTGGGCTATTGTTTGGTGTTTTATAATAGCTTTTATTATACTTACAATACATTTAAACTTAAAAATAAAAAAAAATTTAAGAATTTTGCAAGGTCAAGAGTTGAACCTTGCACCTTGGCTGCATTTCTCACGCTTGCGACCACCACGCTAGGTTGCTGTTTGGTGTTTTATAATAGCTTTTATTCTATTTATAAAACATTTAAACTTAATAATAAAAAAAATTTAAGAATTTTACAGGGTCAGGAGTTGAACCTTGCACCTTGGGTACATTTCTCACGCTTGCCACTACCACGCTGCGCTACTATCTGATATTTTGTAATAGCTTTTATTATATTTATTATGATTTTTTGCTTTTGACAGCAAAAGTCCCACATCGAAAGTGAAACAAGATGCTTCTCAACTCTTTTCCTATATAATGTCTCAGTTGCTGCTTTTAAGCCTCAGTTGCAAATGAAAGCCAGTCGTTAATGGCTTTGAACAATTTTTCTCTAACAAGGAGAAAATAAGAATACGGTTAAAATATTTAATGATTTAAAATTAAAGAAAAAATTAAAAATAGAGTTTAAAATATTAAATAATAAAAAATTGTTATATTATTTACATTAATATTTAACGTTTTTTAATTTATTTTGGTTTCAATAGAAATTATATAGTAAAAAAATTAAATATTAACATTTTTTAATCGTGTAATAATCGTGTCGTGTTATACGTGTTATAGGCGTGTCGTGTTTATGTTTGTATTTTAGGCATGTTTATTAATCGTGTCGTGTTCATGTTTAGTCTAATCGTGTCGTGTTATAAATGTGTTAGCACGAACACGACAAGCGAACATGAATTGCCCGCCCAAACAACATGTGTCAAATCATTATATTCCACACTATATAATACAAGACAAGTTTTACATGATTATATTATAGATATAATCATATATATTCAAAATATTATATACATATCTTGCAACATAAAACAACCAAATTTTAATTTACCAAAACCTCACAAAAGATGAGTGAAAGAATCCCAACCTCTTTGCAAAGTGTCCATCAATAATTTCCAGGTTGCACAATTCACCATGTAAGCCCCAAGTATGTCGTTATCTTAAAACATAAAAAATAACCATATTTTAACTTAAATCATAATTTTTAATTATGTCAGTTTATGATTTATTTTTTATTAGTTTGCCATAATCATTAATATACTAAAAATATAAATATCAATTTTTTCTAACGTAATTTTAGTAAATTATAAAATAACAATAAAATAAAAATATATAAATTTTATTTTAGTACAAAATATGTTAAAATAGATTTTCAAAAAAAATAATAAGATTTAAAATATTTAGAAATAAAATAATTAAAAAGTTGGATATTTATTAAGATAAAATTATTTGAAATTACAAACTTTACAAAGAAACTATTTATTATTTCCGAAATATAAGTTATCAAATAACTGTCATTGTCTTAGTGGTTTGACCCCCTTTATTTGTTCTTAAGATTGGGGGTTCGAATTCCACCTAAATCCTCTGTTTTTGTTAAATTTTTGTTTGAAAAAACGACATGTAGTTTTTGAAAAACGACGTGTCAATTTTTACCTAGAAAAACTCATACAGAGAACCTAAAATTCGAGGCAAAAAATGACATATAGTTTTTGAAAAATGACATGTCATTTTTCACCTGGAAAAACTCATATAGAGAACCTAAAATTTGAGTTTTTCTTCAAATCTTGGTTTTCTAACAGTTTTCTAAGCATGAAAATAATGTATAAATGATATATAACCATCTTCATACAATATAAATTTATTATTATAGATTTCCATACGTAAAACATAATCAAAATTTAAGTTTTAAGTTTGAAAAGTTTACCTCAAATTTAAGCTAATATGTTGTTTTGATAATCAAAATCCCCTTGTTTCCTTTATCAATGACTTACTAGGATGAAGTTTATGTGATTTCTACTGAAAGATGGGTGAGACTTTGAGGTTTAGTCTCTTGGTATGGTGCTTGCCATGGGAGGAAATGGAAATAGAGAAAGAAGAAGAACAAGAAGAAAGTGAAGAGGGAAACAGAGGAAGGAAGGTTAAAAAAGAAGAAAAAGAAGCAAGAAAAGAGAAAAAGAAAAGAAAAAAATTAAAATGTCATCAAGATCTTGTTGAATGCAGGATACTTGTCTGAGAGTGGGTAAGAAACATCAAAAAAATAGATAAGGGAGAATTCACAGGAAGATTTTGAAGAAAAATACCAAAATGATATTTTTGTAATTAACTAATGATTCCAAGGGTAATTTAGTAAACATGTTAAATAGGAGTAGGAAACTTTTAGAAAAATTAAAAATAGGTAGAATAAATAATATAGAAAAATTTTAGATGCAAATCAAAATTTTACAAAGTTTAAATTGGCACACTAGCAATTAATTTATACACGATTATGCCCGTTAAAAAAATAACAATGTTATAGCCAAGAAGATCTCACCATTGAACATATACTTCTCGGGTTGACGCTCGATCCTCCCACTACATTGAAGTCCCTTATGTTGTTGTTCGAGTTTGGTTGGTTTTTCTACACCGATTGGAATGATTTCATTTGGAACCGCTGGAGTGATCGAATCACTAGCCAACTCCTCAAGCACCACTTTGCATCGAGGTTTAAAGTCGTTCATGTAACTATTCTCAAGGAAAGTTACATTAGTCGAAACCATGACTTTATTTTTCTTTGGGTTATAAAAATAACTCCCTTTGTTCCCTTTTGGATATTGTACAAACACACAACTTCCAAATGTGCTTCCAACTTATTCACTTCCTTAAACAGGACATGAGCCAAACATCCCCATATGTGAATATGGTTTAAGGATGTCCTTTTCCCCCTCTACAACTCATGAGGAGTTTTAGGAACTGATTTTAAAGGCACATTGTTCAAAAGATAATATGCAGTTTGTAGTGCACATCACCGAAAGGACAAAGGCAATGATGAATAACTCATCATGGACCTAACCACTCCAACAAAGTATGATTCCTTCTTTCAGCCATGCCATTTTGCTGCAGAGTGCTTGGTGTAGTCAAATGTGATAAAATCCTATTTTCTAATAATTGTCCTAAGAACCGATCAGAAAGGTATTCACTACCTCGATCAGATCGAAGTGCCTTTATAGGTCTACCCAATTGCTTTTCCACTTCAACCCGAAATTCCCTGGACTTGTCATAAGTTTTGCTTTTATGGTGCATTAGGTACACATACTTATACCTTGAGTAATCGTCAATAAAGGTGATGAAATATTCATGCTCTCATCGTGCCTAGATGTTCATAGGTCCGTAAATTTTACTATGCATAAGTTCTAGAATCACTTTGGTCCTATTGCTTTTAGACTCAAATGGTCTTTTGGTCATTTTACTCACCAAATAAGATTCAAATTGTGGTATAGATTCCACCTTTTAAGTGACTTAAAGGTCTTTCCCTTTCTAACCTTTGAATTCTATTTAGGTTAATATGACCTAGTAGTAAATGCCAAAGATAAGTCTTATTAGAGTGAGAAGTTTTAAGCCTTTTAGAGTTATTATCATTAATCTTAGTGTTTAGTAGTAAGTCCATCTTAGGTTTTATAAAATATAGATTATTTTGCATCCATCCATCATAGATAAAAGATTTGTTTTTACAATTCACTACTTTATTATTAAATGACACTGTATAAGAGTCTTTAAATAAACAAGCTATAGAAATTAAATTCCTTTTAAGTTTAGGAACATAAAAACAATCTCGCAAAAATAAATTCCAATAATTATCAAAATAAAGATAGACGTCTCCTACTGCTTCAACTAACACTAAGGATCCATCGTCCATCTGAAGCATGAAATCTTCACATAGCAGGCTTCTTGTTTCTTTGAACCCCTACAGAGAAAAACAAACATGATTAGTTGCTCAAGAATCTATGACCCAAATGTTACGAAATTCCTCAACCAAACAAGTTTCTAAAACCAGAAGATCATACCTACCTTCAAGTCCGTGCAATTCTTCTTAATGTGCCCGACCTTTCCACAGAAAAAGCACTTAAGCTTCTTTGAGTTCTTCTTTTTCTTCTTCTTGTTCTTGGCCTATTGCTTCTTTCCATTCCTTGGGTTGGGATTGGAACCAAATGCAACAGCCAAGCTAGCGTCACCACCCACAGGAGTTCCCTGATCAGAAGTTCAAACTTTGTAACTACTTCATCAACTCTGTTAAGGTCATATCCTGTATATTGTTTAAATTATGTAGCTCTAAATGGAATAAACTCCTTAGACAGAGACTTAAAGACCATAGTCATCTGAGTTTTAGCATCAATGTTAGCTCCATTAGTTTGAGCCTCAATGAGATAACCCATGACTAACATCATGTGCTCCTTTATAGACGTCCCTAGTCTTTGTTTGTAGTTTAAGAGTTTCCGAAGCACCTCTTGCCTCTTTGTTAGGGCTTGGCCTTCAAACATGTCTTCAAGATTATTCACGATCTGCCTAACAGTCTCATAATCTTTATGTTGAGCCTGCAGCACGTCATTCATACTGGCCATAAGATAACAACAGGCCTGATTGTCAATTGACTTGGATTTGCTTACTAGTGGAATCTCTCATAGGCTTGTTAGGACATGGTATCCTCTTTTAGTTTCTCAAAAGACAGAACGATGTTTAGGTTTCGTTTCTAATTATTGTAGTTCTTACCAGTTAATTAGCTTTTGTCAAGTATCAAAGATAAAGCATTTTTAGACATTTTTTTATCTACGATAAAAAATCAAATACCAAACATAAGCAAACATACAATAATAATTTAGTAAGATAACATAATCATGTAAACATACAAATGTGTTTATGTGTCAAAACCTTGAAAATGTTACAACCTTACAACGATAATTCCTAACTCCAAATTCAACAAGCCGCTTCGGGGAGACTTGCCAAATTCAATTAGGAACAGGGATCCCCTCCTGATTAATATATTCCATCCAGGACCCGTATGATCTAACATTTGTTAATAATCGTTTCTTTGGCCATCAATTTTATTAGCAGAGCTCCTAGGGTTAGTTAATAATAAAATCAACATGAGTTTATAACCATCGTTTTAATATTTTATCCATGATTTATAATCACCATCTAGGGGTGTGAAATGATAAATTATGCTAAAATATCTTATCTTCCTGGAGATCTAACCTGGTACATGATAAAGTCCCTTTCTAAGGGTCAGAACCATCATGTGCTACCTTTGGACCAACGATGGAGGCCATAGGTTCTCTCTTCAAAAACCTTCTCCCACTCAATCTTTTGAAATCAAGGTTTTATTTTTAAAAAAAATCCATAAACAATTTTTAAATGAGTGGCACTCCCTATTCTATATGACATGTTATCAATATACATGGCAAATTATATTATAATACAGACAAGCAAAGCAATCATGCAAAGCCTCAAGTAAAATAATAATGAATAACTATAATATTATGGTTCCACCTTAGAGAAAAGAAAATAAAGATTACAAGAGAATAATCGAAACATATTATTGATTCTTCATCTCTAAATCTTCAAATTGCATCCTTCTTCATGTATCTTTCATCTTCAAGTCTTCAATCCCATATAGATCGAATGCACCATATTTCTAGTCATATCCAAATTTAATGTTTCACAGAATTTTCCTAAACATAAAATCTAAATTGTACCAAAAAACACACCTTTTCTAAAAAAATTTCCAACTCTCTACCAGCATGTTGATATGTGTAATCGGACTGCTAGTCATGACCCTTCAGCCTACCAAACTTTATAGGTCTGCTTGCCGGTCATGACAAATCGGCCTGTTAAACCAGAAATTTTGCCCTACCGCTAGAGATATCAAATTTCTCCCCCATGGACGGCCTGCCTAGCTTGAAGTCTAGCTTGCCGATCTACGATCATCGGCTTGCCGGTCCTGAGGGTTCAGCATGCCGACCAAGCAAAAATCACATTTTTCAAAAAATACAATTTTAATGCAATTTATCAATTTTATTTTCAACAAGTCAAAAAACATAAAATTAGAGACTTAGAAAATACCTATGAAATGCTATCATCCATTTTTTAGATCCATCTTTTCTGAATGATTATTTAATTACAAAATACTTGCAAATTTAAAATTAAATAATAATTCTTAGACAGAGATGATAGTTCATTATCTAATTACATGAAAAGCCTAGATACACCTTTTAACTTCTAAGGAACCATAACCAGCATTAATTAATTAATTGATTAAAAATTAAATAATAATTTAGTCAACCATAATTAATTAATAAACATTCACCATGTAATCTATGACAACACACATATATATATAAACCCTAGAGTGCCAACTCTTTAAAAATTAAATTCAAGCATAGGAGAGATCAAGATCACATAATTCTTTCATATAGCATGATCACAAGCTTACAAAATTATGTACAAAACTTGGCTCTGATATCATTTGTTGGAAAAGTAGTAGCAGCAAAATTTTAAAAAATTTATACTATAGTATTTTTTAAAACACAAGTTTGTTACGCTATATGCATAAATTAACCAGATTTTACTAACCTTGTTTTGCCAAAAAGATGAAAGGCGTTCCAAAAGAGCCTTAACCAACTGGTCTTTTTTGCTATTCTCTATACAAGATCAGAGTGCGTGTGGGCGCATATCGTATAGCTTTTCCTTAGTGACTCTCCTTCTAAGCAATCAAGGAAACCCACAACTAATGTTTGTGATTTATGAACAATAGCTCTCAAGGAGTTGCAAAGACTCACAGACTAAAGTGCTTAATCTTAATTCCTTAACTGGTCTAAATAACTTATGAGTCTCACTCCCTATTTATAGAGGTTGGGCCTAGGGGTTAGTCCTTATCAAATAAGGCCTTAAAAATTTGAATCAGGATCAATCTCTGATAAAAATTGCATTTAAAAATGCATAATCATAAATTATTTGGTTGGCAAGCCGAACTAGCAGATCGGCCTGCCGAACTTACTCATCGGCATGCCGACCTAAAAATCAGCCTGTCGAACTTACGATAAATGATCCATGTAAATCTTTTATTTTCCACCTGAGATTTTTGGGATAGAACCTCAGTTTTAATTTAAATAACCTAATAGAGAAATTATCTAATTAAAACGGTCATATTTAGATAATCTTTAGGAAAATAAATATTCATGATAATTCAACAAGTTTATCTTGAATTAATTTACTTGAAATTAATTCAACCAATAAACAGACACGAATTATCTGATCCCGATAATTTAACAAGTTTATCTTGAATTAATTTTTTACAAAATTAATTCAGCTGATAAACACACATGAATTATTTGATCCTACTGAATTTTAGCCAATCTGATAATTTTACATAAGTCACCAATTTATTGAAAAAGTACGTCGTATTATTACATGATTTATTATGAGCTAGCAAAGGAGGCCTGATGGATTTATAAAGTTCAAGCTCCTGATAATTATGAAACCCAATATCCCAGATATACATTTCATAATTATCAACTTTAACGCTACTCCATTAAAAGTTTGTAGCTGCACTCTCAAACTATATAGAATTACAAAGCCTAAATAGCTAAGTCTATGTGACATATCATAATGTATTGTATCCCTACAAAATTATCCCTAATCGGCTTAAGGATAAATTCTAACTTATCTTCTTGATTATTTTTCTCTCACATTCCATTATCTTACCATCAGAAAACTTACCATTCAAAGATAATATACTATTCAGTTACACTAAAGTATCTAAATGGTTGAGTGCTCTAGTTTTTCAATTACAGTATAATGCATATAATAGGATATCAACGACTCCTAAAGAGGAGCTATGGATTCCATATCTATAAATAACAAATCTATGCTGTGAAGAGTCATGTCCCCAATATACCAGTATGCATACCATCATAAAATATGGATGTCATCCTTTGGTACATTAAAAAACATGAGTCAAGATAACGGGCCTATTATTTATCTGAAGATTAAGATATAACATATAAATGTCTAAATTGAATTGATTTGTCGAGACAGAATTATTAATCCAAATCAATTACACTTTATGTCCCGATCTAATATATCGTCACCTATGATAGTGCACTAATGTTTCTATTCGTAGAGTCTACCTCTGATGGCCAAGACAAACCATCTTCCATTAGGGATATAGACAACATAGCAATCTTTGTACGAATAAAGTGCCTAACTTTATTCCCTCGATTGCGAATCTTATAATTTAGACCATCATTTTTAGAATCATGTCTTCCGCATAATCTGTCCATCATATGCCTGATTCTAAAGGCTTAGATTGACAATCTCAGCCTTTTGTTTGCTTATCATACATTCAATAAATATGGTCGTAAAGAGGATAACAATTTGGTATATAAATAATAAATAAATTCTTTATTGATAAAAATGTCTCCCAAAACATATTATATTTTTACTCCTTAAGGCATACATGTCTAACAAAGATGAATTCCCTCATGAAGAATAACACCTATAAGTTGGTAAAACTTCCAAAAGCCAAGAAAGCCTTGAGTACAAATGGGTGTTCAGATTAAAAGATGATTGACATAGTAATCTGCTGAAGTACAAAGCTTGATTAGTCATTAAGTGCTTTGGACAAAAGAAAGGAATTGACTTTGATGAAATTTTTTCTCCAATGGTGAAAATGTCATCGATCAAAGTAATCTTGGGATTAGCAGCCAGTCTCGATCTCGAGATTGAACAAATGGATGTGAAGACTGCATTTCTTCACAGAGATTTAGAAGAAAGCAGCTTGAAGGTTTTGAGATCAAAGAAACAAAACATCTTGCCTACATGTTGAAAAAGAGCTTGTATGGTTTAAAACAGGCTTCACGACAATGTACAAGAAATTCGATTCATTTATGATGGATTGAGAGTATAAGAAAATTACAGCAGATTCCTGTGTCAACATTAAGCAATTTCCTAGTAAGAAATTTGTCATCTTACTATTATATGTTGATGATATGTTAATAATTGGTTAGGATTCTAAAATGATCAATCAGCTAAAGAAAGAACTCTCTAGAGCCTTCGATATGAAAGACTTAGGTCCAGTCAAACAAATTATGGAAATGGAGATTATCCGCGATAGGAGGTCTTAAAGGTTATGGCTATCACAAAAAAGCTATGTTGAATGGATACTTGAAAGGTTCAACATGAAAAAAGCAAAGCCAGTTTCTTCACCCTTAGTGGTAAATTCAAACTCACCAAGAAGATGTATCCTTCTTCAAAAGTAGAAAAGAAGAAGACGTTGGCTATTCTCTACTCTTTGGTAGTTGGAAGTTTCATGTACACAATGGTTTATACAAAGACAGATATTGCTCACGCAATAAGAGTTGTACGCCATTTTCTAGCAAATCCAAGCAAGGAGCATTAGGAAGCTATTAGGTGAATTTTCAAATATCTAAGGGGCACATCTAAATATGCTTGAGCTTTGGGAAAGAGAAACTAGTCTTGGAAAGATATACAGATGTAGACATGGCCGGTGATCTTCATGGCAGAAAGTCTACATCCAGTTACTTATATACTTTTACAAGGGGAACTGTATCATGGTAGTTCAAGCTACAAAAATGTGTTGCTTTATCCAAAATAGAAGGTGAGTATATAGCACTTATAGAAGCAAGAAAAGAGATGTTGTGGCTAAAGAATTTTCTCCAAGATCTAGATTTGAAACAAGATGGGTACGTAGTTTACTACGATAGTCAGAGTGCAATTGGTATGAGCAAGAATAGCACTACCACTACAAAACGAAGCACAATGGCATCAGATACCACTGGATTCATGATGCACTTAAGAGAAAGTTGTTCTAGGTGCAAAAGATTCACACTAACTATAACACAGCAAATATGTAAAAGAAGGTGATCCCTTGACTTAAGCTTGAGTTGTGTTCCAAGCTTGTTGGGATGAGTCTAATTGATGACGACTTCTAGTCAGTTCTTCCTCTAATGTGTTGAAAAGAGGAGAATTAATGGGTTCTCAACAAAAGTGGGCATCAAATTCGGTGCCCACAACAACTATAAAATAATAAAAAAAGAAGAAAGTAAGTGTGAATGCCAGTTGGCTTTCACATGAAGGAGCACCGAATTTGGTGTCCCATAATGCATATAGGGGCTCTATTTATAGGGGCTCTATAAATAGAGCCCTTCCTCTTCTTTTCATTCTACACATCTGAAAGGCAGCAAGAAAAAAATCTACAAAGAGTTCTTTAGTGAGGTTACACATTCAGTGAGTGTGAAGGAAAATAATGAGATTACCACATTGTGAGTGTAAGAGAATTTTCTTTGAGAGTATTCCTCAAGTTATTGCTAAAACTTGAGAGATTGTTGTATACCCATTATTTTATAGTAGAAGTTTTTCTATGTGTGTACCGTGGTTTTTCCCTTTCAAAATGAACAACTACAGAAGGCCTTGTAAACAACATGCTAACTTGTGAATCCTTGAATGATAGCCAAATGAGAAAAACAACACAATTCTCCTACATCACATGCAATATATAAACTTCCGTTATTTCCTTTCTTTTCATACTTTTATTATTTATGGACTTTGACTTGATGTTGTTTGTGCTGCAATTATTATTATTATTATTATTTTTGGTTTTATGCCTTGAACTTGGGATTTTGGTATAAATCCCTGAACTGATACTTGAGGTATTTTTCATGAGTTCTTACAATATGACAATTTCCTCGAGAATGTAATTCCGCTTTGATTCTAAGATATTTTGTAATTATTTTTTAGAATTAAAATAAGTAGATTTATGGTTACTACATTTTATGGGCAAAACCCACTTTTCCAAATAAAGAAGTTAACTAAAACATTTATTTTATACATTATCACCCAATCTTGGTTTAAGAAAATAGTTATAAGGTTATTTAAGGTTTTAATCTAATTTTTTGGGAAAAGTTGCCAGAACTTAAAACAATTCTCTTTGTTTTTCTTCTAAAAACATGTATTATTTTCTTGAACTAAGCCTCCATGTTATGTCTTGGGTTTGGGGTCGTGACAAGTCCTTGGTCGCAAATCTTAGCCTTGTCGAGTGACAAGGAGACGGTAGATCTAGAGTCTCAAAATTGGTTCATGATTATAGATCTCGGCCTTTGATAGGCAACAACTAACGATGACAAGCAACAATGGGTGACAACAAGCAAGAATAGATTTGTCTCAATCTTTGACGAGCACAATGGGCAATGACGAGTGACGGTAGATCTATCTCGACATATGGTCAGTAACAACTACCACGATTCTGTGGCGAACTTTGGTGGCTCGGGGTTGAAGAAAGAGAAAGAGAAAGAAATAAAAAGGAGATATTTTTTACATTTTAATTATAAGAAAGCATCTAATTTTTAAATTTGTTATTTACTAAACCTAATAAAATATCTTATATTAACTTTAATTAAGTATTTCAAAATTGTTATCTCCCTCATTCCCCCTAAGTTTTTATAATTTATTTAGAAGAGTTTTTTTTTTTTTGAAGCCATATTTTAGGCTTGTTTGGCAAGGCTTCTTCGAAAATGCTTTTGGTCTCCTGGATCCAAAAGTTACTTCTAGTCCTTGCGGAAGTATTTGGGTGATCTATCAAAAAAGTTTTGGTTGTTCAAAAGAGCATTTATTCAAAGTCACAAAATATAGTTTTTTAAGAAAAAAAACTTAAAATATACTTTAATTACCAGAGGTTTAATAAGATATAGCAGACTTCATTATAACACTTCTACTACTTTTCAAAAAACTTAAATCATTTTGAAAATCTTTTTATTATATAAATATTATATATATATATATATATAAACAACACTTTTGAGATGCTTGGAGTTTGTCTAGAGTAGATCGAACCCATCATTGTCGATCATCGTTAATCTGCCTAGAGAGATCGAAGGAGTCGGATTGTCATTATATGTTGCCAGTGACGTGTCACACTCATGACAAGGAGAAAAATATGGAGAGAGAAGGGAGAATCAAAGGAGGAGAGAGGGGAAGGGAGAGAATAGGGGGAGAGAGAGAGAAAGAAGTGGAAACACAGAGGAGAGAGAAGGAAACGAAAATGCATAGGGAAGAAAAAAAGAAAAGGACAAAAGAAAGAATAAAATTAAGATTAAAATTAAAATACTGAAATTGATAATTATACGCTATTCTATTCATTTTTCAAGTCTTAAAATATAATTTATTTAGATTAGATTAGGTTTAAAAAATTTTGGCCCAATCCAATAATTTTGGATTAAGTTATAGGTTAAGCCTTAATCCGTAAAATCCAATTCGTGAGCACTCTTCAGGCCTTTTAATGGAGGATATTAAATTTCTTTTAAATGTGCAAAATAGTGGTTCTTCCTCAACATGCTATGTTTTGTAATAATGATTTCTTTTGACTGGAATATTGCTATTGGTGTCCACAGGCGACAATTTTGATATTTAACGGATGGATTATTTATTTCTTAATACATTTTTATGCTTGTTATTCAAATGATTTATAAATATCATGAAATTTTTTTGATTGTATATATAACCTTAAATATTGTAAGTAGTGTTAACAAATACACACACGACCACCCTCTAAAAAGGTCTACGTGCCTAGTCGCTTGTGGCTATAGGCAAACATTCTGTGGCGAATTGGCAAGTCCAATAAGAGGAATGACAAAGCCAAAGGGAACATCTATAAAAGCACATTGCAAATTACACGTACAGTTTGCTGTTGTTATTACAAGCAGTTTATAAATAATTTGTGCTTTTTACAGACACTGGAACGAAAGCAAATGAATTAATAGATGATCTAAATCTAGGAAATATTTTCCTTTCTCAAGTAGACATTAGAGAGCCTCCTATGGGCTGTGGAATCTTTCTTTTTTTTCTTGAAGTGTTTGGATGCAGCTTTGAGCACCTTATTCCAAACCTGTACATATTAAAATTATCGTAATATATTCCCTCAAGAAAAAAAAAAAAAATGTAGTAGTACACTATTAATCAACAACTAAATCAAACAATATAAGGGCGAGTAACAGAAATTTATCCAATGTATCTGTTTGGTATTAGTTTGTTTTAACTAACTTTTCAGTTAGTAACAGTGTAAAGCTCTCACATGCTATAGTCAAAGAAAAAAAAGTTGCTACAGTATTTACAGTTCTACCATACCAAACAGCGGTTATACTAATATTTTTATTTTTTTTCCCCCAAAGTAATCATTGGTTCTAAATTGGCCCCTAAAGTACAAGAGTTCCCTTAAAAATAGATATGACAATATGAAATATACATGTAGTGGAACAAATTAAATGATGAGTTTCCTTGCATTATGGGCAAGTTCATAATCCTTAAGGCAGAATTTTCTTTAAAATCCCACGGTTTCCCCAAAATGTGATCTATATTTTCTAAAACAAAACCATGTTCACAGTAGTCCCACCTATCCAAAGGTACTTCTCCACCAATTTTTTTCCCTGTTAGAACTTCCTACTCATTCTTGGCCATTTTTAAAAGAAAATTTCAAATGGGCATACCTCAGATTAATGGTTCCAAATTTCTACCCTTTAATTCATGAATCAAAAGTCAAACCCAGATACAAGTTAGAACTGAGGCGCACCTTTTTGGTAACAGGGTTACAAGCACCCTTGAATGAAGGACTTGGAGAGGATTCAGAAACAACCTTCTTCTTTTTGGTTTTCTTTTTACTCTTCAAAGCACTTAGATTCACCGCAAAAGCAGTGCTTCTGGTTCTCTTCTTCTCCTTCTTCATGTTGAAACTAGTGGCTTTGTTGATGCTACGACTCTCATCACCCGATATCTCATAATCGAGCCTCTTCCTCGGCGTTGCGAAATCGAAATCGGACTCGAAATCGATGGATTTGTAAGCTGGATGGACCAAAGGAGACCATATTGAGCTCTGAGAATAGTCGAAATCGAAAGCCGAGTTGTCTGGGAACTTGCAGAGAAGTTCCTTAGACATCAATGGCTCCAAATACTCCACAACTTTTGCGCTGCCAAAGTTCATCTCGACAGAACAACCTTAATTGATTCTCTTCTACTTGTGATTTTTCCGAAGCTGTTTTTGTAATTTCTCCGAAGATTTTTTTTTTTTTTTTTTGGTTTTAGTTTTTGGGTCTCATATATTTTAAGCGCAGCAAATTGGGAACAAACAAACAAGACACGAAAAGTTACCGTTGGAACTGGGTTGGTGGTGCCTTTCTTCTTATTAGAAGTTTCAATCTGATGCAAAAATGTGAAATGACGGATATGTCCTCGTTTTTTACTTGTCCTCTCTGTCTTCTTCCCGTTTTAGATTCGTCTGTCCCTCAAAATTTTTTTTTTTTTATTTTCCAATTTTTATCCTTATAAAAATTATAAAAAATAAATAGAATCTGACCAAAATTCCTCCGGTATGCTTTTTTTTTTTTTTTTTTTAAAGAAAAAGTTAGTTTGCTATGGTTGTTTTAATGAAAAGTTACGTAGTTTTAGTCGCAAGTTTTTGACAAATCATTCTTGTCATCGGATTCAATCTGTCCGAGTTATATTTTTCAGAGTCCATGACATTGTATGATAAATTAAAAATCTAAGAATAAGAACCAATTTAGGACATTAATTCAAAATAATTGATTTGAACCAAAAACAATACAAAGCTTTTATATGTTTTAACGTAACGCAAAAAACAACTATATTATAAAACTCTTATAAGTTATAATATTTTAACAAAAAGTTTTGATTCAAATTAATGTACCAAATATTTTGTTAGAGTTGGATTTTGAAAGGGGTTGTGCATGTTGTTGGGCAAGGAAAGTTGTTATGCTAATTAAACAGTAGAGTTTTACGTTTATGAACTTTACAAACACTCGCATTGCATTTTTACATGAATGGCATGTACATTCGACAAAAACTGAAAGAAAAGGTTTCTCTTCAAGACTGGATTAATTATAAAATTATATATATTAGTTTTTATTATTTCTCAATTTATCCTTCTATTTTTAAAAACTACATAAGTATCATTTGAATTTAAAAATTTTGTTTTAATTTTATCCATTATAGACCTTTTGGATAAAAAAAACATAAAGATAAAATAAAAATACTTTTAGTTAGATCAAATTTGTTTTTGAAAGTTTTTCTTGATAATTTTTTAAAAAATATATATTCAAAAAGCCAGGAAACTTAATGTACTTTTTGTAAAATAAGACATTTTGTTTTAAGATTTTTTTATATGTTTAAATTATAATATTTTTATAACTATTTAAGAGTAGTTATATTGTTTTGTTTAATTTTTTTTATTTATATGGATGAAATTGAAATTAGTTTTTTTAATTTAAAAGATACTTTTATAGTTTTTAAATTAGATGGACAAATAGAAAAATAATTAAAATTAAGAATTATGATTATAATTAACCTATAAAAATAAAAATAAAAAAGGGAGAGGAAATTGTTCCCTTTTTTCTGCCCCTATTATTGTCTTGAAAAAATTGACTGATTGGTCAAGGATTTCCTCGTTAAACAACTTATTTTTCAAGGTTTTCTTTCTTTTAGGCAAATTATTTCACATGTACACGAAGAAGAAACCAAACAAAACTTAGCTACAACAGAATTTTAAAATGAGCATTGTTTTTTTGTTTTGCTTTAAAAAAAAAATAGAAAGGTGATGACAGAATTAGGACGAAAAGGCAGCCGTTGGAGATGCTTGCATCAAGTAGAGGGCATAGTCGCCTCCGCATGATCGTATATCCAACAAATTGATAAACGCAAAGTAATAAAATCCACAACCCATATAAGACAAGGGGAGATTTTTCTATCTGAATAAATAAATATAATTTGAACATCTTCATACGTAAGAAGTGGAAGAGAATAAATAAATAAAACAATTTTTAAGGGGTCTAGGGTTCAAACTGCACATAATTTCATCTATTTGGTAATGTTTTCAAAATCTGTAAAAATTGTTTTGTTTTGAAAAATGAGAATTTTTGAGAAATTACACCGAGAGTGTTTTTAAAATTTTTATCTCAAAATATATGCAAAAAAATTTTCAAAAACTTCCAAAATGATACCAAACGGGGCCATTACTCTTAAATGCTATAATGTGTAGTTCAAAAAGTTAGAACTATTATTTCAGACAACCTGTATAATTTATTTGATGTATTTGTGAATTAAATGTATATTCTCATGTTAACGTACGCAGAATTACTAGCTATTATAAGTAATATGATACGGCTAGCTAGTTTTTCTCCAAAAAAAAAAAAAAAGGATAATATTCTATATGACTTGCTTGCATGGGCATAGGAAAAATTGATTGCATAAGAATGGGAAAAATTGCATAGGCATAGGAAAAATTGTCAACTCTAATGACTCTCTTCCACCTTTTTCTGTAAAGAATAATGTGACTATATGACATGCATATATTTCAAAACTTAAAAATAAAATGGTGTCACATAATTTATGTCGTTGTACTTTTCTAAAAAAATATATAAAGAAACAGAACTACACGCGCTCTCCGCGTATGATATGCATTGTATGAAAAGGTGTGAAATAACGTAGCAACGACAAGTTTTAAAATGAACTTACCATTCAAGTGAAAATAGAAGATTTTGTATTGTACATTACCATCTCAAGCAATTCAGCATCAAGAAGAAAAAGGGAAATCCAAAGAAAATTACCTTGAAGTCTTAAGAATGGCTTTTTCACCGGAATTGACTCATCTCAATCAAAGCTCATAGGAACCCACTAGTTAAAATGGACGATTGAAAGACAAATATTGTTAGTAAATAGGGGAGCAAATTCTTTGGCAATTGGAAGGACAAAGCAGGGGAATTGGAGAAGTGAACATAAGCCAAAACAAGAACATAACAATCATCCTTTTGGATAATTTGTCAGATAAAAATGTCAATCTAATACCAGCAAGAGCAAATGAATTTTAAAGACAAAAGGAACAAAGATAAATTTGGGGAAATCATCATTCAATCTCAAATGCATTACTGGCCATGAATTAGACTGATTTCTTAAGCATTACAAAACTCTTCCCCACTTCCCCCACTCTTCAGCAAAGAAATATGCCTACTGTCTCATTCAGTTATGAAACAAAACGCTCACTCATGCATCGCTTACAGCCACATAACAGCCAATCGCTATCGCATCTTCGATCAGCGATTGTGAAATTTCGGCAGGAGGTTTGTTGTACCAATAAACAGGTTCCTCTTCGCCTGTTGTGCCTCCACATCTCGGGAAGTACTGATGTAATGCAACCATTTGCCAATAAGCTCCTTCAGTTTTGGAGATGCTGGTCTAATCAAGCTGTACAGCATTTCAAACACAATTGAACCGTCTCCCTCTATTTCAAGAAAGTCGACTCCTTGGGTTACAGCAATCTGAAGGCCATGTCTCCAAGCCATCAGCTCTGCTGAAAAACATTCTCAGCTTTTACAATTGGTTGAGCACATGCAGCTTTCATTATAGCATTTTCATCACGGAGAATGAAAGCAGTGCCTCCATTCCCAGTCTCCTGATCGTCAATAAACCCAGCAAAATTCAGTGTCCATGAACAATCAGCAGGTGGAACCCACGCGACATAAAAGGAGAGACAAGTACAAGGTTGGGATTATATGCCATTCGAAGAGCTCGAGGTCAGATTCATGGCTTTTAACTAGGTTATTTAGTCATAAACTGTTTTGCCTCAATGGCAAATTTGGACGCTGAAAGCTTATTTATAGCCCGAGTAAGCTAAATTTTCTTTCATAACCACAGGAGGAAGATGATTCCTTTTGAGGCTATACCAACGGTCACAAACATTTATGGCATGAACTAATCTAGATTTTTTTTTTTTCCATTTTGATAGAGGTATAAATTACAGTCCAATTTTGCTACATTGCATTCATAATGCTCTTATCAAAATCGAATTGTCAAGCATGAAAACTATACATTGAGATTATCGATGGCAAGGATCCATTGCTGGTATAACAATATGAGCAATAACGCAATTACCATGTAAAGCCTTAGCAGTCAAAGTAGTGACAGCATACAGATTCTATACTATTTAAGGGGGCATGCAAAATGAAGAATTTATGTTTTTGAAAGTTGACATGGGGTTACCAAAAGGAGTTCTAGCCACTTACATAATGTGCCATGATTTATGAGGATTTTAGATTCTGTTTTATCTTTTAAATTGAAAGGTTTATGTTCTACAGGAAAAATTTCTAAGCAGTTGACAAACTTTGAAGACAAAATTTGAGGGTAAAAAATTTGAATCTAAGGGGAAAAAAAAGTTGAAAAACTGGTGTTTTTGCAATTCAAGCTCTCAATGTTTTTGTGCGGTTTATTTATCAAACTAGCTAGCAAAATGCAACCTTCTTCTAAAGCTTGGAAAACTCATGAATTGTACTAAAGAACACCTTTGTTAACCAAATCCAAAAAGTAGAGACATATATACTCATCAAGCAATATTGTGACAATGTAATTGAGCAATAAATTGACTGTCGAGTATGACAATCTAATACTATAGAAGAAAATATCGAAGACATTTTTTACCCAAAACAAAAAAAAGAAAATATTGAAGATATCATGTTCAATTCAAATTACTCTTGTTTAGATTAAAACGGAAACATAATAATAATAATAATAATAATAATAATAATAATAATAAAGAAGCAGAAAACTTATAGAATGTGTCAATAAAAAATTCCAAAACCGAAATCAACCCATGAAACACTTCCAAGTACACAATTTTCATGCATTATGAAGAAAGCCTTATTATAAGATCTACAATTTTCTTCCCAGAAAAGGGACTGCATGATGCATATATGACTTAAATATCTGTTTTCTCTACAGAACGCTACACATTTTTGCTATGACCATGTATAGAATAAGATACAATAAGAAAGATTGCTGATTATCCGATATAAGGCTGGCAGTGATGACATTTTAGAAGGGTAAGAGCTTAAATCATGCAAATAATCCGCGGAAGAAAACATAATGATGGGCAATTTTGCACATATGTTGTTCATATGTTTTTTAAGGCAGTCCACTACTAGATGGAGTCTAACATTGTCAAAATTAAATTCTTCTCTGCTGTAAGGAAGTGTTATCAGTAAGGTTTTTCAGTAACTAATTAAAGGATAGAGAAGCTGAAATGGGACAAAGTTAGAAGAGGAGTGTCTGTCTCTTTGAGTAGAAATCAAGCAAAACAAAAGTGACGGAAAAAAAAGAATTTCCTTGTTTCTCTACTGACAAGCAAGAATATATTCCCACATAGGAGGCCAAAACAAGGGGGGGAAAAAAACACATATGCACCTCTCTCAAATCTTTATCCCCGCCATATTAAATCCCACCTATTGTCACCATGTTTTAGTACAAAGAAATAGAGATAAATTAAAAAGAGAATCTCCTTTAGTTTAAGCTGTGAGACCACCCTCCTTTTTTCAGTGTTAATTAGGTTCCTAGCTTCCTACAAATGAAATCCACATTTAGTTTCAAGTTGCCAACATAGAAATGGAGTCAAGAAGAGTACAATATTATTGCACCACATATTGCTTTCTTTACATCTCTATCTCAGCAACCCTTTTGTTCCTTCAATGTGGTAAGTAAGATTTTAAGATTTTTTTTTGGGTTCTTTTTTTTTTTTTTTTTTTTTTTTTTTGTCTATCCCTTATTCCTCTTATTACCAAGCTATAATACATTAAAAAAAAGTTTTTTAATTGTCTTATTGTTGTGTAGATGCAAGAATACATGTAGTTAAATCGAAAGCCAAGGACCAAAAACTAGTCAGAAGTTGCACAGGAGTCGAAAAAGAAAATCACCCTAGCAATATTGGGCAGCCATTGGAGTTGAGCTCTCCTTTCTCATTACCACCTTTTGATTCTCTCTCACCTCAAAACTCTCCTTCATTCTGTGCCTTTCCACCTTTAACTTCAACTACAAATTCATCCCCTCCTCCAACTTCAACTCCAAGCCATGCAAAACCAGAACTACCACCACCACCCACAAACTCTCCTCTCACTCCTGGGCCTACTTCTACACCCAATTATAGGCCCAGCCCACCAAAGCATTCCCCAAGCCCACCATTGCTCTACCCACCGCCGCCGCTGTCGCCGCCACGTGGAGTCGGTGCGCCACCACCTGACCACAAAAGGCCAGGTTACGCGGTATGGTGTGTGGCGAAGCCGACAGTTCCCTACTCCATCATGCAAGAGGCCATGGACTATGCATGTGGGTCAGGAGCAGACTGCAAGTCGATTCAGCCCAATGGGCCCTGCTTCGAGCCGAACACGCTGCTGGCCCATGCTTCCTACGCCTTCAATAGCTACTTCCAGAAAAGAAAGCTCGCAGGAGGGACTTGTGATTTTGCAGGCACTGCCATGCTTGTCACGGACGATCCAAGTAAGTAAAACCAAATTAGTCTTTGACCATAAGTTATGAAAAATTCCAAATTTCATTTACATTCCTTTTTTTTTTCAAATTTTAGATTCCCAAAAGAAAAAATACGATTAATAAAAATAAGAACAGGTTGGATCAGTCTAGAAAATGGCATTATATGGTGAAGATTTGTTCGTAGCATCAAATAATACAGAATATTTTATGGGCCATTATGTTATGTAGACGTGTTAGAGAGAGTCGTTTCATAATATCTAAGCAATGCACACATGTACCCACTTCTGTAATTTATCGACACGTTATCGTCTTGTCTCTTCTTTGGACAACATTTTTTTTATTTGGGTTAGTTCGCATGGCCGTGACCGCTAGTCTGATACAGCAATGCTTGAAATTATCCTGTTTGGAAAGCACCAATTTCTTTTTTTGGAGGGAAGAAATGAATTACTCTAATGCTCCCAAACATCAATAATATAGTGTTTTTATAACACATTGCATCCGGCTAGAGCTGTTTGGGCATGGCCAAATGGACCGGGCTCTGGCTCGTCTCTTAATGGCATGAGCTCAACTTGGCTTGGCCAAAACCTTAAGGCTAGGCTGGATTAAAGATTTAGGCTTAAATTATAAGCTAGCCCAGTTTGATTAAATAAATTTTATTTTTATTTTTATTTTTTATAAAATTTTGAGTGGTCCAGCAGTGTGGGTTTCAACTGCTAGACTAGGCCTCCCTTTACATCAACTGGCCTGGCTCACTTGCCCGGATTTTTTTTTTTTTGGCTCATACAGACTGAGCTAAGCTGGACCAGACCAAACTACCTGAATTTACACCTCTACATCTAATGCATAACGTCTTTACTCAAAATATTATGGTCACACAAGTTATATGGAAAACAGCATTTAAAATTTGGAGCAACTCCCAAAAAAAATACTTCAAAAAAAAAAAAAAAAACCAGAGAGGAGAAGGATTTAACAACATGTAGAAAGTTAAATAATATTTTTATATAATACAAGATTAAACTTTACCCTTTCAAGTGCTAGCCTATCACCATCTCCATATATATCATTTGATTTAGTGGTCATCAAATTACTTTACTCTCTAAGGTTTCAATTCCAGGACCGAAAACTCTTGTAACATTAGGCGTTTGTAAAAACTAGGCTGGTTGAGACACTCCAAACATCTAGATT